>WUAT03442215.1:0-24595 GCA_010015005.3 Ulmus americana
TCAAAAGGTGCATGATATGCCAAACTGCCAAGGGCACTCATCAAAATACTAGTTTCTATACTCCCTTGCCAGTTCCATATACAATTTGGGAGGATCTATCTATGGATTTCGTTCTTGGCCTCCCGAGAACACAGTGAGGTATGGATTCAATCTTTGTGGTTGTTGATAGATTTTCTAAGATGGCACACTTTATCACTTGTAAGAAATGCAAGCTATATGGCACAATTGTTTTTCTGTGAGATTGTACGACTCCATGGCATACCGAATTCCATCACTAGTGATAGAGATTTTGCACTTCATGAATCATTTCTGGAAGGAACTTTGGCGACGATTCCAAACAAAACTTCAGTTTAGCTCAGCTCATCACCCTCAGACAGATGGCCAAACTGAAGTCGTAAACAGGACTCTTGGAAACATGCTTCGGTGTGTGGTAGATGAACGGCCCAAGCAGTGGGATGCAGCATTTCCTCAGGTCAAATTTGCCTTCAATTCTATGATGAATCACTCAACTGAGAAGTCTCCATTTGAAATTTTCTATACTAAAGGTCCCAACCAAATCATTGATCTGCTGCAACTGCCTCAGTATAGGAGCAAAAATGTTGCAACTCTAGTTGAACAAATACAACAACTACATACTGAGGTACACCAACATTTAGAAGTCAGCAATGAGCGTTATAAGGTAGCTGTCAATCGTCATAAGCGTTACAAATCCTTTTAAGAAGGAGAGATAGTCATGGTTTTTTTATGTCGCGAACATTGTCCAATAGGTGCTTACAGCAAGCTTAGTGCCCATAAGATAGGTCATTGTCGTGTTCTTCGCAAAATCAGTGATAATGCTTACTCCATCGACCTGCCTTCTGGGTTGAACATTTCCAATACATTCAATGTTGCAGATCTTTATAAGTACCACCCTCTAGATGAGGCTCCCATTTCCAGTTCCTAACTTGAGTCGAGTTTTCTTTTGACATGATGGAGTTGGTGCAGCTGTTATAGTCGTCCTGCAATAAACGACAATGTCATTTACCTTGAGTTGTTGTTGGCTTGGCCCCTCTAGTGAAGTTCACACCTTCAAGGAGATTATTCTAGTTAGTTAGCTTAGGGATCCACCAGAACATATGTCCCCTGCTGATTAGCTGTCCTTGCACGATTCTCTGAAGGGAATAACCTTTTATTTTTGTTTTGGTTTTCATAATGGGCAGCTTGTTGCTCATGAGTTTTACTTTGTAATTGTTTTGAGGATTTCCAACCGTAATACAATTTTCACGCTGAGCTTACATTTAGCTTCAGCTTTTCTTTATCTTTTCTCTTCATAGGCTTTCACTCATCAAAAAGTCTCACAACTAACATATTAACAGACGAATAGCTTTTGAAGGTATATTGGTGAATTATTAGAAAAAATGAATTGTAAAGGTTTTTCTAATAGAAGTTAGGTTACTATGCTTGGAAAAACTATGGGGCTGTTTGGTTCAGCATATCGCAGCATACAGAACAGAGCAGATAGAACAGAGCAGACAGAACATAGTATACAAAACAGAGATTGTTGTTTGGTTCAGAGTATATGGAACATAGTATATCAAATAAATAATTTTTTTTCTTCAGAATATTCAAAATTATTAGTGGGCCCATTGAGGCAAGTCCAAACAAATAGGGTATAAGTTATACTTAAACATAGAGAGCATATTTGAATAGTAGAAATATATGGTATAGGGTATATGAAATAGAGGGAGGCAAACGGGTATACCAAGAGCAGAGTATACCGTATAGGGAACAAAGTATACAGAACAGCGAAACAAACAGCCACCAAATATAATTGGATTGGATGATGTATTTTTGTAAATCCATTGAATTTGAACTGATGGACACCCTTGGTTGCACTTGCCATTTTACCGTGTCTAAAGGTCCCTCTAGAAAAGTTGAGGGTTGATCAATTTGACTCACTCAATCCTATCATTAGCCATGAGCTAGTATGCTTATATAAAAATGTGTTGAACTTGCTTCTTTTGAGCTTGTACAAATTTTGGAGAATTTATTTTTATAGGTAATCTTTGTTCAATTATAAGAATCCATAAACTCATGACCAAGAATTCTCTGTAATAGTCCATAAACTCAAGATCTGGTCTCCAGTAAAATTCCTAGTCCATACCCTAATCAACAATATTTCTTGATAGCTTTCAACCTTTAATTCTTTTCATAATTGATGCTAAAAGTTGTTGCAGGGTCAAAATTGGTTGGAAATTTGGAGGAAGATCCCATGTATTTCCTTTCTACACATATACATCCAAGGTTTCAAACTATTTGTCTCTGTAAGTTTGAAAATCATTTTTAACAGCTAACACTCTTAGCTATCTTGTAGTCCTTCCATCTAGTCTAAGAACTAACCCTTGATTGCAAGGTAGATAACTTGTTTCCTTGTTTGACAAGGATGTTCTTGTGCCAGTTGAGTTCATTTTCCTTTTGCTTGGATTAGGGTACACACATCAATAGCATTGTTTGGTCTCTCATTGAATTGTAGCATACCTGCATCATAAGTTTTGAAACTTTGGTTAAATAATATATTAAAGCATGTGAAAATCTGTGGATTTCTGGCAATTTTTTAAGACTATTTTAAGGGAGATGACATGATTCTAAAACAATGCTTTTGATGACATGATTTTAAGGGAGAAGACATGATTCTAAAACTAGTTCACCCAGTTTGTGAAGTGAAAAAAAAAATGCCGTGTAGAAAAAATATAAATTGTCTTAAACTGATGAACATAAAATTTAAAGAGTGGTGTATGAAGTTGGGAAAGCTAAGGGCTGAAGAAAGAGAGAGTGAATTTGATAATTGAGGCTTGAGCAATATCTTAATTTTGGAATTTGACATAATTTGTGCTTTGATCTCAAATGGTTATAATTTTTTTTCCTTGTTTTCCCTCATATGTACTTTGAGCTGCTGTGGTTTATAATTATTATATTTTAATAAATAAGGTTTGATAAACTTGAGTTGATGTTTTGCCAAATGATGGATGTTTGAATTGAAATAGATACTAAACAATGAACAATTAATGGAAATACCATTGCTAATTTCTTAGCATTAGAAGTTTTTTGGTAACTAACTAATTAATGGATTTTTTTTTCTTTATTTTTTTTTGGCGAATAATTAATGTGAACGGTTAAATTCAGGTATGGAGTGATATATTTATGGTTTATATTAACTTGGAAATACCATTGCTAATTTCTTACTAGATACTTTTGGAAAGTTCAGAAAAGAAAATTGGAAATATCATATGTTTGCTTCTTAGTAGGTACTCTTGGAAACTTCAAAGAAGAAAAATTGTTTCCTTGAAGTGTTTGCAATGAATGACAATTAGAGTGGTAACTTGTTGGGGCAAAAAAAAGGTTTGGGGCAAAAAAAAGGTTAGTATGGTATAATTACATCATTTTTGTCATTTTATTGTTATTTCCTATCTGCCTAGCTTCTGGTGCATGATATTTGTGGTTGATTGTGTGAGTTTTCAAAACCAAGTAAGTTTTTAACTGCTCTTTGTGTTCTTCAAGGAGCTTTAGGAAAAGGCCATTAGATTCTTTTTGGTATTAATTTCTCTAATGTAATACCCTCCTGTCTTAGGATTTGAGTTTGCTATTGAGCTAAATGGAATTTCAAGTTAAATCCAGTGTTCAGTAATCTGACCCTCTCTCCCTTTCTAATATCTTTCTGTGACAAGCATTGAGTTTCATATGTGAGGTATACAGCCTTGCATTATGGATTTCTAAGCCATATCAAGTTTCATATCTTATGTCTGAAGTAGATATTTAATTTAAATGTTATCATTAATCGCATGTCTGGACAATTATGGAATTTGCAATAATAGTGTCGATTTTATTTATTTTTGTAAAACCTATTTTCTTAAAGCATTCTTTCTTTATCTAATATAGATCAAAATATGTCATGAAGGACCCGTTATTTGCAAGGTCTGCCATGCAGCTTTACTAATTTGTATTTTAGTTTCATACTCTCTGTTACAATTTGATCGTCAAAAAATTATAAATTGAATTGTGGCATGATTAAGTTATCTTCCTTCTTGTTAAAGTGAGGGCTTCCTTTCTGTCTTTTTCTTTAAATCTTCTATCATAGATTATGTTTTTCAGTTTATAAATGTACATTGTAGATTATAAAATCTGAAGTCTCAGTTTTGAATTCTTCATTTGGACATGTATATCTGAATTTGGATTATCTCAAGTAAAACTATGATGGCGGAGTGAACAAACAAAACCAGCTTCCAGTGTACAACTATATTATTCCTGTGTTGGAAAAGCTAGAAACATGCACTGTCTTTGAATATCCTAATTTGCTTAGGGATTTATTCTGTTATGTTCTCTGTTCCAGTTTTACCGATAATTCTGACATTACATTTCTGTTAGATAAGAGTAACATCACTCATCTTGTTACCTTCTTGTTATGGTATACCTGATATCATTCTTTGTTTTTGGTTATTTACTACCATAGAAATTTGGTCATAATTGAGAATTAATGTTTTGCTAGATAATGGTTTAAATGTTTGAGCTGGTTTGTTGATCTGTCATGCTCTAAGCCTATATCTGCATTTTGAAATTGTTATTTTTGCTTTTGCCACCTGTTTGCTATTTCCTTTTTGTCTTTTGTGTGTGTTTGTGTGTGGTGTGTGCGCCTTTGTTCTGTGTAATTGTTTGTAGCCTGCATTGTACTCTATTCTCCTTTTCTTCCCTCTCATTCTATGTAGGTGCACATGTGTGTGTGTGAATAAGCTTATTGTGTCCATATACAGGGAGCAAGCTGTTGATGAACTTGACCTTTATATTTTCAACATGGGTCTTTATCATTACAACACCATCATGAGATCAGAATGTCAATTTGTTCAGTTAGTATTAAGCTGGAACAAAGAAGGTACATCATCTACTCATCTAGTTTATGTTGACTGAAAGTTGAGTTATGCTGCATTTGAGTAAAAATGCTTTACACCTATTTGTTTCTTTGTTCATTTTTATTTTTTGTATTTCTTTGAGTAACTGCTGCTTTTGATAGTTTTGTTCAATATGAAAAATTTACATGCATGCATAAAATAGCAAAGAAGGTACCATCTAAATCTATCACTTGAGTGAAATTGAACTAAGTTGCACTTGAATCAAGATGCTACGCATGTTTATTGTATTTCTGTTGTTATTTTTATATTTCTCAAAGTAGCTTCTGGTTCTGTGGTTTTGTTCAACCATATGACAATGCATGTATAAAAAGTACCTATTTATATATAAATGTTTAGTTGCCCAGTAAATACAAATGTCAACCTCAAACATTGATTTGACCAATATTTTCCTTTTTATGGGAAAGGTCAAGCTATGTTGCTCATTTTGAGGATAATGACAATTTTAATAAGATTGATAAACTATTCAACCACATGATGAATTGAATAGACCTGAAGTGCGACTTCAATTATTGCGTTTATTAAACTAACTTTACCTTTACATAGTTGCTGGTGTCTTTAATCACAACACATCTGTTAAATCATTGCTTGTTTCAAACCAGTTGATTGTCTGTGGCTCTTATACCACACCATGGAAAAGCATAATCATTTAATTATAGTCCGTTCTGTGGATATTAATCAAGTAACGTCCATCATCTTTTGGTGAGTCTCATTTGTTATTGTAGTTGTAGTCTGCTGTAATATCAATAAAATAAATAAGGGATCAGGAGTTTAGCAAAGTAACTTGATAATTATAATTCACAATATGGTTTCATGGAGAGAATCATACCCCAGTTTTGTAGCTCTTGCTGGTGTTTCATAGTTTTGTTGTTGTGGCTGGCTAAGCTGGAGGTGGACAGGTCCATGCAAGTCCTCTCCTATTGCCAAACTGTTTGTGAGGGGCTCTCCATTTGCTTCATTCACATCTCTTGTTCCATAGACCTAGGATGGAAATAATTCTACTGAGAGTGGCTATAAAAAAATCTTTCATGTATTTTATAGGTTGATTAATGATATTTATTCAATTTTTTCATAACTATACCCTTTGTTAGTCATCTAAATCAGTACCTTCTTATATAATTCCTTGTTTTCTTGATGAATTAGGTTTACCTTCTTATACAGTTCAACATTTTCTTGGTGAATAAGGTTTCCCTGCACAAATACATTCAAATTTAGATTCTTGAACATTATAAACAAAGGGGTGATGTTAGCTGCTAGAATAAACTAGAGAATGAAGCTCAAAATAAGTAGCCATTGTTTAAAAGGTTAACCTTTCTGTTGAGTTCTTGTATTTCATGCATCAAAAGTTGGTCCTACAAAAGTACACAATTACGATAAGAGCCATGCTTTGGTAATTTCATTAGTATTGAATTTTAAAAATATGCAATTTCTAAGGGAGTGAGATTTCCAAACCTTTTTCATACGAACACCTCGTAGACTCATTTCTAATTGATTCTCCAGATTTTGTAAATCTTTAACGTTCAATCCAGAAAGTTCTTCACCCATCATTTGCCTATTATCATCATAAAAAGGTTAATCATGACCTCAAACTTAGATCTTGGCAATTGTAGTTTTGGGCAACTAAAATGTTATGTTTTATGATAAACCCTACTTATGTCTAGGTCATTTCATACTCTCTGAATGATTGCTGTAACTTAGAATCTTGTTTTTTGCTGTAACTTAGAATCTTGTTTTTCTTGTCTTGTAGGAGAATGTACTTGTTCAATTCCTCACTTCTAAAATGCAAGTTCTTATCTAGTGCTTGTGATAAGTTCTTTTGATCTATGACTTCATCGTGATGCCATGTCCTTTACATGTTGGTTTTGTTTTACTGTACCATCATCATAATTTTTGACATTATAAATTCCAGCACCACCTGTAATTTATGATTTCACACAACCGTAGTTTCAATTTAAGGACCATCCAACTTGGCCCAGGGTAACCACTCACTATAGTTATGCTCAACTACAGGACTTATTAGACGCATTTCTGCTGGGGTAGATTAAGAGTGGGTGTTTTAAAGACTGAAGGATTAGTGCTGGTAAAGAATGGGTGGTGTTGTGCATCATCTTATGTTCTTTCAAAGACATGAAATGGAATCAATTAAAGTTATTAAAAACAAACTGAATGTGTCTTTAATCCTACTTAATGAAAATACAGAGAGTGGGCTTGCTAGGTGTAAGAGTTGTAAAGGGTTGAGACTTGAGAGAACTTGGAAATTTGTACTTCAATTTTTTATTTATTATTATTATTTATGGAAGAAATGGTCAGAAAGAGTTTGTGTATGAGAGGTTTTAGTGTAGAATTTAAAGGGTTGAAATTCTGGAAGTATGGTGCCAGCTGATTAGAGAAGGACTTTTAAAGATTTTTTTGGCTTAAATCAACCTGATATTAACTAGCATGAAACAAAGCCAGTGTTAAACAAAAAGAACTTGTTTTGTGATTTTTTCTAACTCATTCATGGTTTTGCATCCCCCCATCATATTCTGTCTAGCATCCTACTTTCTCCAACAATAAATCATTAAAGGAATACCGATGGTTTTCTTGCAAGCTCTGTAGTTGTTGCCTTAACATTGCTGCCTCCCTTTGCCAGAACTATCAAATAAGTCATAACATTTTAGAGATAAGACTATGATGAGCATATCCATTATAAATAGATTAATATCCAAAATATGGAAGATTATTGTAAAACAATGCTTTCCGACAAGTTGGTGAGTGAAATATGTCAATGAAACATACAAAGTAAATGTAATGATTTATGTGTTTTTGTTGTCCTCTTGTTGACAAAACTGTAGGCACATATGTGTATGAATGAATGTAGTATCTTCCCATTGACATGACATATGGTATGCAAAATTTTCAAAGTTTTTTTGCATATATGAGACTTTAATTAGTGACGCATCATCCAATTCTAATTTTATCTCAGTATCAATTAGTTGGTTTGATGACTATTATTGGAACAGAAGCTAGGATTCTTTGGAGATTTGAATCTATTATTAGTCTTGGGTTATTTAGTCGGTTTGGGAGGTTGTCTTGAGTTCTTAAGCTTTATCAACACAAGTGGTAGGTTCTTGGTGTTTCTCTTTGTATTCTAAAATGAAATTTAGAGTAGCTACTTGATTCATATTTGCACACTGAAAATTTGATCAATGATGAGTTCTTTTAGATTAAAGTCCCATTTTTTTTTACACGTCTATGCATTCAATGTTTACTTGATTTTTTATTTATTATTATTTGCCTTTCCCCATTTTATTGTCTCTTTCTTTTTTCTCATCTTTTACTCATTTTACACAAGTTTTTAAAAATGTTGTTCAAGGTTTAACAAAATTAGACCTTGATTTTTGGGAGCAGTAAAAGAGTGCATAACATATGGTCAACTTTAGGGGGGGTGAACTAAACTCTTAACATTCTACACAATCTAACAAATTAACAAGAAGTCTTTTTTACACATGTTAGATGCCTTATAGGTGATGGCATTGTACATGAATCTCTAGTTGAAGAGAGTATATATTATGCATAGGGCTTCCCTCATTATAGCTATTTTCCAAATGAAGTGAGGTACCTTATGGTGAGAATATAGTATAACGGTGAAATCTTAACGCGAGGCTTGCAAATGCATCTGCCATACATATGGTTTGCAAAGGGTATGTTGTGGGTCATAACATTAGCTTATCCAATTTGACCAATGCATTGGGTAGTAGGTAACATCTAACTATCAGGGCTGATATTGATGTGCTAGGTTTTGCTTTATATATAGCATCATTATGCAGCATTTTCTTGTGTCCATGCACAAGCGCATGTGGTAATATGAGGTTGATTAACTTTTTTGTATTCAACTGCATAAAAGACCAATATGCATTAGCAAGATGTTGATTCGTATGGGGAGTTTGGTTTTGTCCATGCACTTTCACAAGTGGTTTATGGGAATCTATTTGTGGTGTGATTGTCTCTACCATGAATTGTGCTAGTGAAACAATCATCACGACAATATTGAGGTAGTTTCTCCTGATATTACCTACAAGATGATAGGGTTTCCTCAGGGAGTGTTAAAATCATGATGTCTAACCTCGATATCCAAATTTGCATATTTATATGCTTTATTTGGAAAGCTTTATTCCTCAAAGTGTAGTTTTTCTTGCTTCTTGCTCATGGTTAGATTTATGATTGTGTCATGTTATTACCAAAGAGCATATCTTATCTTTCTTCTTCGGTGTGTTTGGTCACATCTTTCTACGTTGTGAGGTGGCCCTGGAATAGTGGTGGAACTTAGTGGAGGCAGATTTCTTGTAGGTGATACCTTGATCACTTTACTTCTCGTGATATGGATTTTATAAAGATTCTTGCACTACCAAGAAGGGTAAGGTTTTTGTGGAGGTGTTGTGCTAGCTTTGTCTTGGGTTTGGTGGCTGAAGAAAAAGGTTTTTGCATGCAAGGAATGTTATCAAGATGTGGAGTTGTCTTTATTCATCATAGATTCACAGGAATTGAATATGCCTTTTTGCATTTGAGTTGGAAGGATGTGGTGGTAGTCTTTTATGCATTTCCCTACAATCAGTATCTTGAGGTTTTTGTTATTTTGAAATATTTTGTTCTGTTTTCTGGTTTGCTTTTTGGACCTCTTGTCCTTTTTATTGTATTTTTGTTTTAAGTTTTCTGTCCTATAGAAAAACAATGGTTCTGTGAAAATATTAATAGCATGGGGGTGAGATTTAGCTTTTTATCACACAGTCTATACTTTTATGCAGACATTTGTCATGCAACAAAACAGAAGGAGCTTTAGTTAGGTCTTCAATCATCTGACAAACACTACTGGTGTCTAAAGGGCCGAGCAATGGTGATCCTTAAATAGGAGGAAATTGTTAAATATTGTTTTGTATGGTTTTGCTTTCCAGGAAATGCATATAGGCTCACATTGTTCGTGCATGTATAGTTGGAGAACATGATTTATGCGAGCAAGGTGGTGTAGACTTCAGAAATCACATTCTCATTGACCAGTGGCTAATTTCTTCTGGACTTCAATTTCCTATTCAAGCTCTAAAAAGGAAGGGAAATTTGTAAAGAAATTGAAAAATCCTCACGGTAAGGTTTTACTACCTCTAGACTGAGGCTTACCAGGAACCTCGAGCTCCATGCTTCCACCTTTTGCTCCTCATTTCTTTGAGAGGGAAGTCAGTTGCTAAGGTACCCTGGAAAGCGGAAGCACCTATTTCGCATGATGGAAATCAAGATATATTACTGCTGTTTCGCAATATCTCTGGATTCAGAGGTTAGCATATATATATATATCCCTTCCTTGCTTTCACAATTCTGTTTTGAATATTGCCTGAAATTGCAACATTGTTGCTTTATATCCGTTAAAGACAAACGAACTATCTTTTCATGGAAATGATCTCCGCAGCTATATTTGGAGCTTTGTCTTTAATTTTCTATCTATCAATTTCTGCAGTGCAGAAGGCCCGCAGGTCCTTGCTTTGGATGAAGCAGATGACATTACATTCTAACTAGCTTCAGAAAGTCGACTTTAAAATCTGCTGTCAATAATCTTCCTTAACCTATAGTGTTCTTTTGAATTTTTTGTGGGTAAACAGGAGTAGAAGAAATAAATTTACTTCCTGCATTGATTTCTATCTCTAAAATTTACAAGAGTGTGTTGTGCAACCTAAGATTTAATGTACCAGCTCTCCTGACGGAGATTTCAATATCACATTGGTGAGTTATACATTTTTCTTTTTAGTTGTCACATGTATCTTTCTCGAATCTACTTTTGAGTTATCACTTAGCAAACGCATGTTTATTGCTTAGGAAGTCAACTTTAGTTAACAAATTTGATGTAACAGGCCAGATCCACATTGTTATGCTTGTATTATCTTTTTAAGTCAATTATGGAACAACATAGAAGCATGTCAATGGCCTTGAAAGATGAACAGCCTTGAGCTTTTAATCATTGAAAGATCTTGGTACACATCCTACTTTTCTTTTACTATTATTATTATTTATAAGAAACAAACAGTTTTATGCTGGTCAGGACCCAAATCAGTTTTATGTCTTCTTCTTTCCCATGTTAGTCTTGAATAATTAGTTGTTAATTTAGTGAACCATGCTTCGGTTTCCTCCGCATAACTTTTGATTGTGTAACTACTATACCATGTTTTAAAACAGGGAGGTGGTATGCTGTTTGAAATATAATAACATATTGAGCTTGGGGCATTTCATCTTAAGTTTAGTGAAAAGTTTTGACAGCGGCACTGCGATATTGAAGCTTTCATTAGTAACAAAAAGGCTTCATTGTGTAATTCTTTAGATTGTTCTAGTATTTCTTAATATACATTACATATATATATATATATCCTTCACTTTTAGAATTTTAAGTTTGATCTTTAATTGTACAAGTGGATATTGGTTTTCTCTTTTTTCTTTATCACTGATAATAAGTGAGGATGGAAATTTAAGTTTTTACCATGTAATGGGAGAGCTAATTTGAAATAGCGAAAGTAGACTATAGTGAAACCATTGAACAATAATGCACCTTCATCTAACAAAATTTTTAACTACAAAAGTGCTTATTGATCATACACTATATGATTTCTGGATAGAGAACTTAATTTCATGAGTAAATATACATTTTAAGATATTGGTAACAAGCTGGAAATGACAGTAAGGCAGTTTTTATGCACCTTTGCGAGATGAATTAAATGACTGGAAAGAAATGTTGGTTTTTTTAGATAAATGCATGAAGTAATGTGCCATATCCAATTTTTTTCAAGCAGAATAGGTGGTTCTGTAGGAAAAGTTAAATATAGCTGAACAATTCAATTTATATTTTACCGTATCAGTAGCTAATCTATATGTCAATACTGAACAGTGTGATTAGTTTGTGTTATCTCCTGCATTCATGACTGCTTCACCATCCCTTTCCCTCACAGTCAGATGGTTTCACAAACAGACCTAACTTTGCTTTTTCTATTGTGGTTTATCTCTAGAAAAAATGTCTTGAAATTTGACTTCCTAGCTTTAAGTTTTCGCTTCATCACCTCCAGGTGCTATTCTGATCAAGTTACATGTAAACCTTTTCTGTTGCACTTTGAGTTTTTGGATTGGTTTTGAATGTGATAGTTATGTAATTTCAATATAGGGTTTTTCCATGGTTTGGTTTTACATCTAAATGTCAAATGGCAAACCAAATTATAAAATACACAGCTATTGTTTTTGGACTTAGTTTGCTTTCGGTCCAACCAAAGCCATATGTAAGTTATAGTTAGCTTACTCTCCAAGTAATCTGCTTCAGAAGTCCTGCGTTCTAGCTGCCCTTTGGTTTAGAATTATTTCCATTCATATTGTTAGATATATTGCTTTCTTCTGTGTCCAATAAAACAACTTCTTTGTCAGCTAACTGTATTGAGTAAGCTAAAGAAATGTTGTTTTCTGGCCCCTCTTTGGGGTATAAACATTCTTCTGGGAATCCAAGTTCCGCCAGCACTTAAATATCAAAAAGTTTTATATTATTCTTGCTGTTATTTTGGGTTAAGTTGTACGAAGGGAAAGAACAATATTAGTTTTCCTTGACTCAACAATTAAGACCAAGTAGGGGAAAATTGGATGCAAACTTCAGCATGTTGATCCGTGTATACCAAATAGAAATCGACAGGAACAATGCTTCATTCAAACAGATTCTCAAGGCTATGAAATGCAAGGAGAGAGAAAAGAGGGAAAAGAGAGGGGAAAGGGGGTGAACTTGAGGACTAGGAAACAGGCAGTACCTTTGCTTCAGAGGTTGGGTTCCCGAGTTGTTGATGTTCCTCCTTTGCTTTGTTGTATCGTTCAATTATTGATTTCATACTGGAAAAATAATAATAAATTTCTTTCAGAGTTGTACCTCCGTAAAACTGATGAAAAGTAGATTATTAAAATGTTGCAGGAATCTCTATATGGACAACTTCAAAAACGAAATACTGAATTAGTTTCAGTGAGAGGTTTATAATCTGCAAGAAGCATGCATGGAAATTAATTAGAAATGCAGAGGTAAGCACTTGTTTCATGTCTTTACTCTTTTACTGTAATTTATCATTACAATTCTGAAATTATTCTCTACTTGCTTCAATATGTGCAGTGTAGTGCTAAAGTTAGACTTTTATTAACTTTTGTCACCCCTCACAAGTAAGGCACACAATTCTATAATCTCTTGCATGTTGCTATTCATTATGATTTATGTAATCACTCTGCAGTGTTTTCTGAAAATAAGATCTTTCACTAAATTCATGCTCTCTTTGGTAAAAAATATCAACCATCCAACAATAGCACTGGGAGAAGGAAAACAAAATGGCCGATAAGGATAAAAGACAACTTTACCCTCTTCTTGACTAGAAGGGTAACTGTATTGGACAATTTAGTAATTTTGCATATAAATATTTATCCTGCGCCCTTTTACGTCTAGCCCAATACTAAAAAGGGAAAGTATAGTCATTTTTCAGTTTATGAATTTTATTTCTCTATCCCTCCCTTCATATTTTCTCTAGTCCTGTGCACCCCTTATTGCTTCCCACCAAGGCATAGTATAAGTATTGTCAGTTTCGAAAAAATAATAACAGAGCAGTTGACAGAATTAATCTTCCTGCAAGAAATATAGATCCTATGGAGCACATAAATATATAAGAGGTTGCTTTAGATTTTGTCATACTACGCACATAAGGATTTTGCTCCATTGGGGGCAATGAAATGTTTAGATTTTGAATTCTTAATTATTGCGAGGCTTCTAGTGTTACTGCTACTTTGATCAGCTTGTAGCCCAGCAGCTGGAAAACCTTCATATGATTGAAATATGAGAGACATTTTACCTAGGGCCAAGTAAGCTCCTAGGCGTGGATAAGAAGAATAATGTTTAAGTTTCATCCCCAAAACAATGGAGCAGCATTGGAGAAAAACCAGCATGGATCAAGGAAAAACAAAATTAAAGTTCAAGGTAACAAAGCCAGTGAAGAAACTAATAATACTGAAACGAAATCTATTTAGAGCAAAGATCATCATACAGAAGTTAAGAGAAACCATTCTTCTCTGGAATTATTGTTGTTACAGTTAATCATTATACATAGAAACAGATTGCTCAGTTTGCATTTCAAAGAAAAATATGTGCATACTCTACAGAGCATGTTTTCTTGATTTCATTTGTTTCATTTCTTTACATTTAAAAGAATTCCTGTGTTATATTAATTATTCTATAGGCATAATGACAATATTATATGCTTAATCATTTGAGCGCATGCTCATCCAATTTATGGTTATGCGTACACCCTCTGGGTTCCTTTTGCACTAGTTTGGTACATTGGATTAAATGATATTGGATAGATTATTGTTCAATTGTAAGAGTAAAATAGATCAATAATCCCATCCAGTCATATCTCGTTCTATGTACCAACTAGGCCTTCGTGTCCATGCAGGACATCACAAGTGTAATGGAAGATTTTTTAGCTTCAGGGAATAGAATCTACGACATGGAGATTAACGTTCCTCAACTTAGCCCCACCTTAAATCCTATTTTACATGTAAGAAATTCTTGTATACAGTTTTCTACACAACTTCTGAAGATTTCTAATGGATCCAACCTAAGATGTATATTCTCAAAATATCACACCAGATAAGTGCAAGTATTAGTATTTTTTTTTTTTTTTCTTCAGGTGTTCTAAGTGCATCACTTTTACTTTATACACCTTAAACTTTATATTTTTTTTTCTTCACAATTTCACTCATTATCACCATTTTATGAAACTACCACCTTACTAACACACACTTGAGGTTTGACCAAGCAGGACCATCTTGGCTGTCCTGTTTTAGCGAATAAAGAGCAGTATGGTTAGGAAAAGCTAAGTTAGATTATCCTGTTCAGCTTTCTATAGAGCTAACCTATCATACTTGGTCCGCTCTAATCAGCAGAGCTGATACTTCATAATATACAGCTCTATTATTACACCTTTAAATGTAACTACAGCATATAACCAAGTAAATCTGATATCATGTCATACTGGCGAGACCACTTCCAAAAGTGTTGGAAATGATTAGATATCCTTATATCATAGAGAATGATAAAGAAAATACAAGAGAAGGATGAAAGAAACGAAAGGGAGGTGAACGAGGAACAAGACAACAGCTCAGAAATGTGACTAAAGGTCAGAGCTTTTATTCCCCATAACTAACAGCTTGTAAAGAAACAAATAATGGAGGAAGCATCAAGTGAGTAGATTTGATGTTCATGGCTGCCCTATGTCTAGAGTAAATTTAGTGATGAAAATAGACTTTTGAGGGACTTGAGGTTCTAACTTAAATGATGCATTCATTTAATTGGAGCGACTCAGGTTTTTATTAGAAAATTTTCATATTTGAGTGATATATGGCTGTTAACATCCAAGATCCTAACTCTTACCCAAAAGCTAGCTCTTGAATTAAAGGTTATGTAAGGTTATTTCCTCAACAGTGACTTTGGATTTTATATAGTTTGACACTCCTTTATGGTTGGGCCTAGAAGAGAATATAATAGACGATTTTTTTAAGAGAACACAACAGGTCTGCCCTTCCCTCGGAAATACCACCCCAAAGAAGAAAGGCAAGATATATTGAGTGGAAAGAGCTTATTCAAATTAGGCCACGGACTTCTCAGATGGATTCTTATACTAACACAATCTTCCATTCTCGCCTCATTTTGTGCTTGGGCTACTTTATTGTACCCACTACACTTAGTGATACTTTATTGTACCCGCTACACTTAGCACAATCACAATCCCTTTGAACTAGAAACTAACCCTGAATCAAAATAAATCTATTGGCCTATGCGTGCATACCTTGAATTTAGAACGTGATATTTTTAATAGAATTCCGCACAAGAGATAGAAAGTGTGGGTATGCATGTCGACCTAATTGGTTGAAAAAAGGTCTTAACTCCACAAGGAAGATTGAGTGTAGGTATTCACGTGGAGCTCAATAGTTGAACAAGCCTGACAGGCTTATGCTAACACAATCTTTCTCACCTCATTTGGTGCTTGGACTACTTTCTTGTACCCTCTACACTTAGCACAAACACAATTCCTTTGAACTAGGAGCTAACCCTGAATCAAAATAAATCCATTGGCATATGGGCGCATACCTTGAATTTAGAACGTGATATTTTTAATGGAATTCCGCACAAGAGATAGAAAGTGTGGGTATGCATGTCGACCTAATTGGTTGAAAAAAAGACAACTCCACATGGAAGATGGGGTGTAGGTATGCACGTGGAGCTTAATATTGTGTCTTTATGCATGAAAAATACAATCAAATTAGTTGGATAGCTACAATTTGGGGATTAGTGATAACTATAATTAGGGGATTAGACAACTGTACAATTAATTTCCAAAAAAAATGAAGGGATTGATTCCTAAAGATGTAATGGGTGAAATATGTAATCAAGAAGATTCGATAACTAATCAACTTCACACTCAATACCTAGGAAGTTGATATTGAGAAAGTTCCTATTGAATTGGGTTGCTTTTGGCTAATTCAGTATTTACAATAGAAATATGGATGGTAGAATGAGTGAGAATGTGATAATTTATGAAGTAAGGCTAGTTATCTAGTGATTACAAGTGAAGGGATTTATTTCTCCTAGCTAAGCTAGAAAAAGTTGTAGGAAAAGAAGATGGCGAGACAATATAGATTATGGGCTCGTTTGACATAACTTTTAGAAGCTGATCTTTGGCTTCTTTGCTTTGGAAGTAACTTTTGAATGTGTTTGGGTGAATCACTAAAATGGTCTTTTGATCTGAGAAGGTTCTTATAAAGGACATTCGGCCTACAAGGCTTCCTTTGAAAGTTTTTTACTTCTATTTTAACTATAAAAACTATATCTAATAAGTTGTATGTCAGGCATTGCTCATGTGATTCCCACATTGTAGGTGGGAGGAACCGAACTTGGGCATATGAGCAAACAGTTGAGTACCTTCACCATGACAAACCACAATTTCGGTTGTACCAGAGATAAGGGGTTGCATTGTTCGCTGTTAGGTACATTTCCCTAAGGAAAGAGCCAAACATACTCTGTTCCACTATCAAGCAATCTTACCCTATAGATTTAAAGCTCATTTGGGATAGCTTTTGTTTTTACTCTTTGGTAGTATAAGAGAAGTGACAGTTCGAACTTTTCAAATAATGTTTTCAGAAGAGTTTATAATTAAGAATGGTATATAAATGTTAATGTCAACAGATACTAGTCTTGTTGGTAAAAAAGAGGCAAGAAAAATGAGAAGTTTTATGCTCAAACGAGAGTGCTAGCTTATAAAAGTTTCATTAAATTCTACATAGGATAGAATAACCGTTTTTTTTTTTCCGTTTCTTTTACTTCAATGCATTGTTTTGCACACATTTACTTCATGTATGTCCTAATATTATTTGTGAAAAGTTTTTAGTTCTTTATGTCGAAGCTTATGGTTCACTAATTATTTCATGAAAAGTTATATCTTGGTACCCTCTAGCCTTCAAAAGTAACAAAATCTATCTCTTGTTTTGAAAAATAACTTAAAATACCCTACTGATTGTTATAATTACACTTACATACCCTAAGTGAAAGTTCCGCCAACTAAATTTCTGTCATTCTTTCAAAAATTTCTGTTTACCCTTTTGTATGTATTAAACTTATCAATGTATAAAATTAGGGTAAAATAGAAATTTTTGAAATGGACAAAGATTTAAGTCAACGAAATGTTTGACTTGGAGAACCTTGGTGTAATTATTATTATTACTATTATTATTTATTGAGAAGTGTAATTATAACAATAAGTAGAGTACTTCAAGTAATTTTTCAAAACACGTGAGAGGTACCAAAATGTAATTTCTCTTGGGTTTTTAAAATGGTATCTCTATAGTAGCTTCAACTAGTTGTAATGTGGAACTAAAGAGAAAATTACATTTTGGTACCTCTCACGTAAACAACTCCTTAACTATGTCGGTGTAATTTAAAAAATTATTCATGCATTTGATGTACTTAGCTTACACATGCCACTTCAAAGTTGGGAAATTATAAGGAGTGCCTATGCCTTCTAAAAATGTTAAGAGTGCCGATACCATCTAAAAGTGTTTTAACAAGAAGTAAAATATAATTATTTTTACCAATTTTTCGTTAAACAACGCTTGAGCTAAAAATTATAACCTATCTATTACAAAAAAATATAATAACATGAAGGAGTAATTTTTTCAGTAGTTGTGAACTTGTGTTTTTAGTTCATTTTAGTTAGTGATTTGTGAAAGTGCAATGAGTTAGATCGTTTTTTTGCACAAATTGTTACAACAATAACTATTCCGTTCATAGGTGTTAAGTGATGACGTGGATGATCAAAATGGAACAAATTTTGGTTCTAATTTAGCTATTCACGTCATTTGGACAGAATAATTATTGTTATAATAATTTGTACTAAAAAAAGTTACATCACTGTACTTTCACAAATTAATGGTCAAAATAAAACCGTAAACATAAATCAAAGGTTATACACGTTATTTTTTCTAATAAGAATTGAAAATCACCAACTTTCAACCCTCGAAATGTAAACTAGTGCATTGCATAGGTGGGCTAATGATAAGGCCTATCACTCAATGATTAGTTCAAATATACATGTTAATTTAAACACAAGATCTACCGCTAAAAGGTTATGAGCCTAGTTCATAATAAACTCCAAGGACCTAACTCATTGAGTTGAGAGGAGTCTCAAATTTATAAATATAGCAAAAAATTCATTCTCAGCTAATGTGAGATCGTCGCATCAACACCACTCGTGTAGATCGCCATTTTTAATAGGTCCATGTTATAGGAGGGGCAAGTTAGAAGATTTACATTCAAATAAAATAAAATAAATATTTCAGGGGACAAATACAAAAAAATTTAAAACTTTTAAATGTAAAAAATAAAAAGAGTTCAAGGGTGGCCTTTGTCTCCGCGTTGCTCTGCAACTGAGTTAGATATGGAAAGGTAGTGTGAGCTAGCTCATATGTGCAAGAGTTGGATACCATAAATACCATGTTAATTTAGCAATCTATTTATCTGAACTTAAGATCGGTCTCTCACTATGATATTAAAAATATATAAGCTCGATGGTTTGATTCTTACTTTAAAAAGTTTGTAAATTTAACAATCTATATCTAAAACTTAAGATCGATCTCTCACTCTGATACTAGTAAGGGATAAACTTGATGGTTTGATTTTTGCTCAAAAAAAACTTATTAAGGGTTGCTTCAAATTTATATTCTTTAACTCGAGCTATTCTCAACCGACAAGAGATTATCTCCAAGTATACTTCTATAACTCCATATAAAGAAAAAAAAATGTTCAAAAAATTGAAAAAGTGGTATAATGGTTTTAAAAACTGGAAAAGTGGTTCTTTTTCTCTTTCTTAAAAAAAAAAAAAAAAAAAAAAAAGAAGGTATTTTTCGTTGCACAAACCCAAAAAATAAAAAATGGATCTTGGAGTAAGTCCGTACTTATTACTTGCTTGGTAAAATCTCTTGGTGTTCTACTTATCTTATATCTATTAGCTTGGTTCTACCTTTTCATAGCTAATGAAATGGAAAAAAAGGTTTAGTTATGAAAGCCTTCCTATATGATTGACTATTTTGTGTTGATTTGGTTTGATTTTTACAACAGGGTGGAGTTTGAAATGTGGAACTAAATCGAAAACCATTGGAAATTAAAGAAAAACAGAAATTTCTATATTCTTTCAGAGTTTCAACTTAAAGAGTGTAAGAAGACAGCTGTAAATAATGTTATAATAATTGGAAATGTTTTAACGATTCTTTTATTTTTTATTTATTTATTTATTTTCTCCAGTAAATGAATTGCCGAAAATCACATATTAGAAATCATCTCGGGTGAAAGATAAAGTTTAAATTCATTTAATTTTATTAGTTAACGTAATCTAACTCAGATATCTTTTGTCATCTTTTAAGAATTACTTAAAGAATGAATGATATGTATACGGGTGTTTGTTATACATACACATGATTAATTGCTCATAAAGTAAGTGTGAAAAGTTACACTTACCTAAACCATAAACCCTAAACTTTTACAATTTTCTTGAATGTTTACAAGTTACTTATTAATTGTAAAATTAATTTAGTGGACACAATTCCTGTCACTATTATATATATGTTGAAAAAAACAATTAAACCGGGGTAGGAATAAATCTAATTTCTTATTTAAAAAAAAAAAAAAAACACACACACATATAAACAAATAAGAAGGCGAAATGAAAACTATATATTGTTCAAATGCAGGTGTAAATCAAAACGAATAAGAGAGAGAGAGAGTAAATTAGTGATGATAATTCGTTGAGTCAAAAGTTCTAATATATTGACAACTACTGTTCATGCATGCATGTAACATGCAGGAGTCCACGTACGTTAATTAGCAATATTTCACTTAAGAAAGCTATCATTTTCTCGATATAGACCCCTGATTGCTCTTTAATACCAACTTCCATATATAGTCATCGATTTGTAAAGTTACTTAAACAAAGAATGAAAGTTACTACGTAGTCTAATGAATGATAACAACATTATTCACTTTCAAAACAGACACCAAGTTCGATCGAAGTAAAGCCCTTTCAAAATATACAAGAAAACTTGGGTGAGGGGTTGAACTTAAAACCTCCACTTTGGAAATAAATTATTTCACATCTTAAAGGGTCTTCCTACTAATAGTTTCAATCGAGAAGGGACCGAGTGTTTTAGGAAATTTTATCGGGTGACAGTATTGGGCAGGTACTAATGATCATACTTATATGCTCCTTAAAAAAAATTCCTCATAATTATTTATAGTTTGTGCTAATTCCTTTGACGAATCATTTAAATCTATACTTTCTTCCTAGCTAGAAAAACAATTCTGAAATTTATTCATAGTTTTTGAGGACTTAATTTTCTTTTTCAAAATAAACAATTTTATTTAAAAAAAATAATAATAAAAAAAGGGGAAGATATATGATCTTTTGGATAAGTTATTTAAAAATAATAATAATGGTTTTTTTGGAAGGTCATAACAGCCTTTTATATTTCAAATAAGAAGTTAAACAAATTGAATGTGAGGAAATATTTTACAAGTGTGCAAATTAAATATATTCCTTGTACTTAATTTTTTTTTAAAGTTGCAAAAGTACTTAGAGTCTATCATTTACTTAAATCAAAATCAAATAATTGATAATAAATATCAATATGACTTTGATACAAATACGAAGGATACAATAGAATAGAATAAATTTGTCTAGCTGCTATCGTTAATATTTGAGGGAGTTTGATAGAAAGGATATAGACTTGGTTATGAATTATATTCACTGAGAAGTTTTCCTTTCTTGTGAGTGGCACTCCAATGGAAGAAGTAACACCACAAAAGTGGAAATGTTTGACTATCAGATCGTTTATAAATATGTGAGTGCGCAACATTGTTTAAACTTTTACTTGAAGAGATGAGAAGAGGTGAGAAGAAAGATGTGACACAAATGTGTGTGTGGGAGAGATAGCACATAGAGATGTAAGGGGAGGAAGAAAAGGAATCGTATAACATATAGTATTAATTAGTAAATTTTGACTGTCATCTCATTGATGAAAATTTCTGCTGAACTAAAGAAACAATATGACAAAAAGAGGTAATAGAGGCGAATGTGAAGTTCTATGAGCCAATGATAAAGACTTTCAGAGGTTAAGGATTAAAAAAAGTTGCAAATTAACATAATCCCTAAGTGAAGGTAGAGCGTGTTAGGATTTGCTATCCACCGTGCCAAGCGATTAATACTAACAATTGGTAGTAAAGGTCTTCGGTTTGAATGTGTGAATCAACTCTTGAGGCCGGGGTCTAACGTGACTAGAGAAGGTAACACAATTTTTTGTTGGTTTTCTCGGTTATATGGAAACAAAAAGTAACTTGGAGTAAGAATGAAGAATTGGAGGAAAAATACAGACATGGTTACATGGTAACACATGATTGTTGGTATGTGGTTATATATATGGTAAAACACAATGATTTTGACTATATGGAATATAATGTCTCTCTATTTTGGTAACAAAGTGATGACTCCACGGTTATAAGATAACTGATGCTATTGAAAAGTGAAGAACATAGAGTTAATTATTGGAGAAGCACACGGCAATGGCATCAATGTTGGAAGACATGCATATGAAAGATGAAGATTTTTGGCCTTTAAGATTGAACATGAGGGGATGGTTATATATCAGAATAATTTGAATAAAGTAGAGATTCTTGTTAAAATCTCATTGATTTCAAGTTGGTTAATATGGTCATAACTTGAGGGAGAGTGTTGAATGTCTCACATTGACTAAGAGTGGAAATGATCCATGGTTTATAAGTATGAGATACTACCTCTATTGGTGTGAAACATTTTTGGTAAAGTCCAAAAGCAAAATCATTAGGGTCTAGGCCCAATGATTGGACAATATCATACTAATGTGGAGTGGAGGTAGTTTATAATTTGTAATATGGTATCAAAAAGTCATGCCCCAGTGGGCTCTTAGCTGTGGACATGTGTAGACCCCTTTGAATTGCTTAATGGGATAAGTGTGATATTGAGATTGATATGTTGTTGTCAAGTTGATATGCTCCAACTTGAGGAGGACTGAAAAAATCTCATTGATTTCAATCTGGTTAATATGATCCCAACTTGAGAGAGAGTGTTAAATGTCTCACATTGCCTAAAAATAAAGATGATCCATGGTTTATAAGTATGTGACACTACCTTTATTGGTGTAAGGCCATTTGGGTAAAGTCCAAAAGCAAAACCATAAGGGTCTAGGCCCAATGGTTGGACAATATCGTATCAATATGGAATAAAGGTGGTCCATACTTTGAAATAATTCTTTAAATTTTGACTAAAATTATATTTACTAAATTGATCAGGTAGATTCTTAAAGTTTTTGAATTTGATCGCTCGCTGCTTTTTGGAACGAACTAGGGTTTGGTTTAGATTAATTCTCAATATTGAGTTTGATTGGTTTTGTTGTAAAATTGAAAGTCTATGCAATCTCTAAGTAGTAAGGCTTGTTTTAGGATTTTAGTAGTTGGCAAAAGTTGGCGAGAGGTAATAAGAAGAGAGACGTGGAAGATGCGAGGAAAGTATCCGGGAACTAGTATGAATGAACCTCTAAATTTGGCAGAGAAACTACTCTCAATTGGAGAAAAATAAGGAAATTTATTTTATCAAAGCAATCTGGGATCATGGAGTGGTAAAGAAAAATGACAATGGATTTTTGATGATCCATTGTTAGCAAAGCCTAGCTACAAGGTTAGGATTTGTTGTTATTTTCTGGAAGTCCACGGAACACATTGATTTGAGGTTGTATAATTAAGTTACCAATTAATGTTTGAATTGGTTCTCCTATTTGTGTAAAAGGGAAAGCTTATTAGATTATAGAATGTAACTTGGCGTGTGTTTGGTTGCATATTCAAAACATCTTATTGTTGTTTTGAATAAGGTGGCTGTTTGGTTGCCCTATTCTCAACACTTCTCTTTATTTTTTTACACTATTCATAAAATTCTCAAAATACTACCTCTCTTCATAACTTTTTTAATAAAATATTACCTCTCTTCACCACCTTTTTAATAAAATATTACATCTCTCCATTACCTTATTACTTTTTAATAAAATATTACCTCTCTCCATTACCCTATTACTTTTTAATAAAATATTACTTCTCTTTACTATCCCACCACCTTTTTAATAAACTATTACCTCTCTTCATCACCTTTTAAATAAAATATTACACGTCTCTATTATCTTTTTAATAAAATATTACATCTCTCTATTATATTATTATTAAATTTCGTAGACCCCACTAATCTCTCTATTATATAAGAGATAATAAAAAATAATAAAAATGTGTTTAAATTATTTTTGGTGAGTTTTACGGATTAAGTGTTTGAAAAAAAAAAAAAGATTTATTGGCGCAAATGACATTTTTTTTGTTCCCTCGAATTGATAATATGCCTTCTCATTAAACTTCTTTATTATTAAACTCACATGTTACTGTTTATTGACTGTTACAAGTGCCCGTAAACAATAATTTGATAGGATTTAGTGACCAAAAAAATAAATAAATGGATAAAGCATCAATTCGAGTAAACAAAAGGAAGAATTTACACCAATTAAAAAAAAAAATGAACCAAAATATAAAAAGTAAATAAAAATAAAAACATATATCTTATTAATTTTTTTGAGGTTGCAAAAATTAAGTGTTTTGGAATATATATATATAAAAGGAAGAGACATTAACCATAATGCCAAAATGAAGAAAAAAATAAAAAATATGTATATATTTTTTTAATTTTTTGATGAGTTTCACGAATTAAGCTACCGTTTGGTTGCCCATTTAGAGCAGCCTATTCTATTTTGAAAATTTATACCCGTTTGGTTACTCTACTCACTACTTCGTTTTTCTGAGTAGTGTTACTGTACTACTCTACTCTCACTCACACTCTCTCATTTCGGACCCTCTCTGGCATTTCTCGTGGGCGACCAAGACGGCGAACCATCACCGGATCTTGTTCCGATCAGTGCGCGTCCCGTAGCACACTGGCCCGTCGCCGCCTAGGTCGGAGGTGCCTACATCG
>WUAT03442216.1:0-16912 GCA_010015005.3 Ulmus americana
TTAGGGTTTTGTTTCGAGAAGGGATGGAGTGGGTCGATGGGTTCGATTAGTGGGGTTTTGGTGGCCGGATGTAGGGGCAGCGATGTTGGCGGGGGTGGAGATGGAGGTAGTTGCAAAGATGGCTAGGGAAGTGCGACTAGCAGAAGAAAAAAAAAAAAAAGAAAATAAAAAAAAAAAAGAAAGAAAAAGAAAAAAAGGAAAATAAAAGAACAAAAGAAAACACAACTTGTTTGGGTATAAGGATAGGGATAATCCAAACAAAAATTGATTTTAAACACAAGGGTAATCCTGCCATTTTTCAAAAATATTTCAAGTGAAACAACATCGTTTTACCATATCGGAGTATCAACTTGTTATAAATACAAACTATCAGGTATCTCAGAGTGATTATTAGAAAACGGAGGTACTTTTTACAATTAACTCTAACCCTAGGGTACCACACTATAAATATCCCATATATATATAAAGTTAATTTGTCATTGAAAGAGTAATATTAGTAACAACTCAAGATGATTGTTTCTAAAAACAAGTTAATTTTATGTAAATAATAAAAATATTGTAATTACAACCGCTAAAAAAAATGTAATTACAAAATGTTTTACATTCCTACGATATTATTTCTTTGCGATAAAGAGAGGTTACTAACCACCGACGATATTGAGGCATATCAGTGTCGTTCAAAGTTTTCATACTAGTTCATCATATGTAGTTCCACAAATGCGATGTTATATACACCACATTCGCCCTTAATCACAATAATAAAATAAAACAAAAAAATCAAAGTAGATTAGAGATCATTAAAAAACCTAAATCGTATAAATAAATACACACAAAATCTCGTTAGGTAAAGTAAAGTACTTATGATTTTGGTTTATAGCACATTCAACGGGGTTCCGTAAGCACGGTCATTCCATGTTAAATTGAGTGGTATGTAGACCCACTTAACACAATCCCATAACTTGTACGCCAATATATCCTCCAAATATGGAGGATACCGCACATTGATTTTTTGCGAGAAAATCTCGCTCAAAATCATGTGCTCCAATGGGAAGAGATCATCAAACATTTCAGCCATCACCCTCATGTGGTATAAAATCTCGTCGATGTGATGCAAAAAATAATAAACATTACTTAGGATATAGTGTTTTTAGACATACCTTTTAAAAGGGAATGGACAAGTAAAACCGAATGGACTTACCTCATTCGAGAGTCACATCCTCATACTTTCTAGTTCCTTGAAAAACACATGGTTGTAATCGCCCATCTTTCCTGAAATCCTATGTGGCTCTGTTTTGACATGAAGCCACTCATAAAGCTCATCGTAATATGTCTTAATGGGAGCGCGTTTCGGTCAAATTTTGCATTTCCCTTCCTGATCGTCTTTTTTCGGTTTCTCAACAATGTAAGGAGACGATTTCTAATAGCTCTGCTTCTTTGTTCTTTTAAATACTTTCCCCGTCAAGGCTCCCCCTCTTGAATTGTAGACTCGAGAGATGTAAATTATTCTATCACCTATGTTCAAGGCATCCTCCGCTATAATCTACAATCTTTACTCACTTTTGCTTTTGACCTACGAGGGGGAGGGGCAGCAAATTTGGAGAAATTATTGGCCATTTCGACTAATGCTTGCCCCTTTGCCTTTTTATCGAGGGTATTTATTTCCAGTTGCTCTTTATGGCTTGCACCCTCACACGCCAAACTCTCAATAGAATGCATCACCAAATCTAATTTGACCGAAATGCTTATGTTCAAATCATTCAAAAGGTACTCAAGAAAAGGGATATTATCGCTTTCGCATGTAAAGCTTCGGTAGCAGCCAGAACATCTTCAGTGGTAAAGATTATCTGCGATATTGATTCAGTCATCGACATGTCTCCTCAACTCATCAATATGGCCCATAAAGCAGTCATTGACATGTCTCCTCAAATCATCAAGATGGACCATAAACCTATTCTTGAACTCTGCAAGTGAATCATTGATTGGGTGGAGTGGGGTGGTGAGGATCGATGACATCAATTTATGAAGCAACCTTGTCCAATAGGTAATGCTTGTTGGGAAAATATGGTGTTAAAATTGACTCTTGATAAGTGCAAGAAATTATGCTTAATTGGTGTTTAAAATATCAATATTTGTGTGAGATTAGAGTTTATTTTGTTATTTTATTCCACAAGTGTCGTTCCACACGTATTTGTTGTTTCAATGTGATTTCAGGTGTATGAATGTGATTTTGGAGACTTATGGAAGGTTTGAGATGGATCGGAACAATAAGAATTGAGTTTGGAACTTAAAGACATATAATTGAAGAAATCAGGTTCTCGTTGCGGCGAGGAAGGCAAAATTTCAAATATAAGAATCTGAGAGAAGTTCACCAGAGAGTATACGCTCAACTTTACATGAGGTTATTGTGGTTTAGAAGATGTGTCGATCCCACTAGGAAAGGCTAATAGAAAAGAAATGAACTTAGTGACAAAAAGAGTAAAGATTTGAAATAGAATAAAGAAAATTAAATGAATGAATTTAAAAGGGATTAAAGTAATAATTAAAAACACAAAACTTCAGATTTCACTGAAGGTTCATTATCCAACCCTGAATTTCAATTTGCTTGTTGATTTATTCCAATTCCTTAATTAAGCCCTAAATTCAATCTGTCTTATAAGATGTTTCTTCAGTGACAATCCTACAAAATTGATATAGATTGATTGTTCATTACTCAGATTAGCTGACATAAGAAAAGCCTAACTAAACCTATATTTGCTTAAAAGTAAAACAATCAAACAATCTATCCTCTCACATAGATTGAAAACTTTATCTCTCACATAAAATCAAATACTAAATAAATCATTTAAACATCTGCCACATGCATAAATAACTTATTATTGAAAGGAATTGAAACAGATAAACAACTATCTGTCACATAGTACATACTAAAATTGAAAAGCATGGAAGAACTACACTATGAGATCTATCCTAGCTTTACTAGGATCTTCAACCACAAAACATCTTCAAAGGCTTGATACTCTTTCCAGAGGTGGAACCTATGATCAAATAATTGTTTCTGAACCTATAAAATGAGTTCCCTAATGGCCTATTTATAAAATAACAAGTATGGGCCATATCTAGGTTGAGAAACCCTAAAAAGATAAGTTAAAAACCCTAAATTATACTTGTTCTCGTAGGGGCACGCCGCGGCACGGAACAGGGTGCACTGCGGCTCAGGTTGTACGATACGGGACACTAGGCATTTTCACGCATGTGCGCCGTGGCGCAAGTCTCTGGGCACGGTGCAAAATAGGGGAGCCGCGGCACGAACCCCTAAAAGTGAATTTTTGGACTCTTTTTTCCTCGAACTTCACTCCTAAGCTTCAGCATACTTCAATCTTCATTATTAACCTTCTTTTAGGCTCAAAAGACCTAAAAATGCATAAAAATAACAAATGAAACCAAACACAACATTTAAGAATAATTAAGGCATTAATATGTAATCTAAGGCACTAATTAATCCTAAATGCTAATAAATATATAATAATTATTATGCATTTTTAGCTCTAATCAGTCGGGGCGAGGGTTATATGTAAATCCCAATAAGTTTAGAACTTTTTAATTACTGATTATGCCGTTAATCTGATAAATTAACTAATGGTATTTATTGAGAAACAAGATGGGTGTATATTATTAATTACACCACTTTAGTATTACTATTTTGATTTTTAGAATTATTACTGTTCAAGTCGATAATAGTAAAATGATTGATATCAAAATAGTAATACTTGTAAGTTAAGTTACTACAACAAAAATTATGAGTTTTGTTATTGGTATTTATTAATAATACCAATATCATTATTAGTATACTTAATTTTTACTTTTAAAGTTAGTATTACTAATATTATTGATATTACTATTTTTAATAGTAATAATATTATTTAAAATAATAATAATAATAGTAACAATAGGAATGTGAGTAAGTTCTAATAGGCTTCAAAGCCCAAGTAGTATTTTTTTTTATTTATTTAAAATTTAGCCAAAATATGGGATTGGTTTAGTAAGTTTAAAAATGTGTTTATATATATATACACACACACACACAAATAAAGAAACAGAGCATTAAATGAAGGAAAAGGTGATTGAATTGTGTGGAAGCTTAGAGAAACAGCTCGAAACTTTGGGGTTTATCTAAGAGAGAGAAAGAGTCGGTCTTGGAGCAGAAAGAAAGAAGAAAAAAAAACAGAGAGGAACCGACGGAGGAGGAGTTTTCCGATGACGAACCCAACAAATACCGGCTATTCTTGGTAAGTTTTGAACCTCTTTTCTTGTCTTGATAGTTTAGAGACGTTATGGGATAGGGAAAAAGAGGATAGAGGTAGTTAAAATATAGAGATAGAAGTAGGAGAGAGAAAGTGGAGAGAGAAATAGAGGATGGTGGTTTCTCCTCCACAAGGTCAGGGGGAAGTGGTTGAAATGATCTCAGTCAAGCGGACCGACGAGCTGGAGACGACCTAGGTGGGGCGGAGAGGTGGTGGCCACCTTTGGCTGAGCTACTCCTCACGTGTAACAGGCCCGAGTTATTGGGCTAGCCACCTGGGCGGTAGGTGAAGTTGGCAGGTGGTTAGTCGGCGTCGGAAACTGGCCGGCAGGTCATGGTAGCTTTGACTGCCTTCTTCTGCGAAGCGAACCGAGCCACAACTCTGTAAAATACAGCCCCAAATGGCCTGCAAGAGGTAGCGAGTAGAGCAGTTGTTTGTCGACTCAGGCAGGTGACGGGCTCGATGGTGACTTGACGATTGTGGCGTGCTCGGCAGTGACTAGCCAGAGGCACTACTGTTGGTGGGTATCATGGGCAACTTGTAACAGAGAAGAGGAAGTTGATGATATGGTGATGATGACGATGACGATGACGTGGCACTTTGCCACATTAAAAACTATATATATGTATGTATGTATATAATGTATGCTGAAACCAAAAAGAGAAGAAGAAAGGAAAGGGGCTGGGTCCGTGTAAAAAAATAAAAAATAAAAGGAATAAAAGAGAATTAAAATTAAGGTATTTGTGATGAAATGGGCTAAAGCCCATTGAATTTAATTGATAAAAAATGAGCTTAAAATGTGAAATTAAGCCCATAAAGTAAGTAAAAAATAAAATAAAATAAATAAGAGTAAATAAAGATAAAAGTAGTAGTTGTAATTTGGAAATTTTAATTTTAAATAAAATGTTAGTTGAGTTTATAAGTTTATTAGAAATTGATTTAGAAAAATTAATTTGTAATAAAATAATATTGGATAGCAAATCCAACTAAAAATTTAATTGATCACTAATTAATAATAATTAGTTAGAAAGTGATTAATTAGCTCAGAAGCGATTAATTACTAACTAAAAATAATTAAACAAGTAAAACAAGTTTAATAAAAAGAATTCAAGTAAAATTTGATAATTACTAAATTAAATTATAATTAATTTAATAATTACAATGTTTGATTATTCAAGTCACTTAATCAATTAAGTGATAATGGAATTAATTTAGTAAATAGGCTTGTATTATATTAATTAATAAATTAACGTAATTAATCAGGGAATCAAACTCAAATCTTTTGGATATAGTGTAATTCTTTTAAAGGATGGAAATTAATTTCCAACCCCATGATTGATAACTAAAATTTTGATAATCAAATTTAAAGTAAAAAATAGGGTATCTAAAACCCTAGAGTTGAGAACACGAGATTCAAGTTCGATCGCCGATATAAAAGGGCGATGTACGACGATGGAAGACAAGGAACGATTTAAATTTCATTTGGATAACGAGAAGGGGTAGAACAGTGGGTTTAGGTTTACGATTTATAGAGTAATAGGTGATGAAGTTCTATACCTTAACGTTAGTATACGTTCAAGCAGGGTCTCACGAAAATCTTCCGAAAATTTGCAAGGTAAGTATGTGAAGTCAAGGAAACGGGTACGTTCCGTAGGGATAAGGATTTGGATTAAGAGCACAACAAAGAGGTAAGTACATATCTCATTACAACATTGAACAAAACATGTTTTTCAGAAAATTAACTGTGTGCAATGTGTTTAATATGTACTTGCTGCGATGCTATATGATTAAGTGTTGTATTGGTGATTAAAGTGCTATGCTATGATTTCTGCTTTAGCTGAAGTAAAATATTGAAGTATTTGCTTAGCATATGCACTTTAATTTATCATGATACATCTGAATATGCCAACATACATGCACCATTGTTAGACTTCGCATTACAGAATTTGATGTAAGTCTATAAAGCAATGCATAATTGGCAGATCTGATAATTAAAACAAGTGGTATATAAGAACTTGGTAGTCAAAGATAATAAAGGACTTGACGATTCAGGATGGTTATATAAGAGACTTGACGGTCCAGAATGGTTATATAAGGGACTTGACGGTCCGATAGAAAATTAATTTTCCAAATGTCGTACCCACATTCATTTATGCTTGACGGCAGTTATGATCTTTGATGAAACCTCCTGACTGGACGGTCAGCTTACTTGACGGTTAGCGAATGTGGTGGTTGCTAGTTTTGTGTTGGATCTGGGTAGCTCCCCCAGCACACTCCAGTACTAGCGCACCAAGTATGCACACTGTGGGCCCAAACTAATTATAATCAACAATCGAATTAGATAGAACTACGATTTAAGATTATCTAATCGGATACCGGATTGCATAATATATTTCATGATGCATCCATTAATATTATATCTGTATATTTGATCGAAGTCATAATTGTCTATTTTGATATTGTTTTATGTGCATATTGAATATATTGCACAGTTTTGTGAGATTATATCTGTACTTATTGGGCTTTGGCTCAAATTTTATATTCGTGTTGTTGGCACTGAAGGGAAGCCTATCTCTAATTCCTAATTGGGATGCAAAGTTTGGTTGGTTCTGGAAGGTGGGAATGGGTACCCAACTATGCAAGTAAATTCCGCACAGGTTTTCAGAAAGTTATTAAATATATGATCTATATATTTAATTGTGTTTTAAGTTTATGCTTCAACCATTTCAAGTGGGTTTTTAAATATGCTTTTAGCGATTTTAGTATTTTTTTTTTATAAGTTTAATTTATTTATATTCTACCTTGTCTTATGTTTTCTTCATTTACAATCACTATTTTGAAAATAGAGTTTTCAGATATTGTTTTATAAAATTTTCACAAAAAGAAATATGTATTGGAAATATATACAGTTTTGACGACCTTGTTAGGGTATGAGTTTTTAAAACAGAGTTTGTGGATTACTCAATTATCAAACAACTAAGTTTACAAATCAAATTGTTATTATTTTTAAAAACTTAAGTCTGTAGCAACCGAGGTTATACAAGCCTTGTGTAACATGTTTCACCTTTAAATAAATAAATAAATTTGAATTGTTAAGAACTCGGGTCTCTACAGAAGGGCTTTACCCAAAATATCTTGTAAAAACTTCTTTTGGATCTATTTTCATAACTTTCTCTTAAAATATAGAAAAGCCAATCCTTTCAAAATTTATCAAAACAAAGAATAATTAAGTAGACATGGAAGCCAAAAACAATTTCCAACGAATTGTGACAGTACTTGCAGAAGAGTTTTGAAAGATATCACCCTGCACAATTCGCCAATATTTTGTAACACAACATTCTAAGCTACCGAAGTTTCCACAAACACTACCAAAGTAGTACTATCAACTACGCAGAGAATGAGTGACCCCATAAATAAATATCATATTAGCTCTATATCCAAAAATGCAGACGCAAAGAAACCTTAAGACAAGCAACTTTATCCTTCACACAAATACATCAGGATTCAATAATGATTACTGGTACCCAAATCATTATAAATTGGAGAAATCAGAGATCAAAGCTAAATCACTAAGAAAATTCACAATGGGCAACTGGGTCTTAGAAAAAAAAATCCTAAGAAGAGGATCAATTTAATTATCAATCAGAGGCATACACATCGAAATTCAAAAGAAACAGATAACACATCGAAAATTGTGTTGAAGTATGTTCACAAGAATGAAATAATAATAAATAAATAAACCCAATTGAAGAAGTTAGAGTCAAAGAAAAATAAAAATAAAAATAAATTTTTGCTATGTATGAAAAGAAATTTCCACTATCCCATTTCATTGAACACTAAAAATGCATGGGCAATACAAACTACAGAAAAGACTATAACTTTTTCTAACCACCTATAACTTGTAATTAAATTAAAAAATAAAAACCTTCCAAAACAAAAGAGTTTAACAAAAAAATATCATCAATTCAATTATGCAAACTTAAACAAGGAAGTAACCACAGAATATTGAATAAACAAAATCAACAAAAAGGCTTAACAAAATCTCTTGATTCGAAATTCTCTTGAAGTGATTGATCACTGACTTTGCATTTGCTACTTTGCCCATCTTCATATGCGTGTGCTTCTAGTGGTGGAGGGAGAAGTGGTGGAAGCCAAGACAGAGCCATTCATTGAAGCTCGAAACGAGAGTTGTTCACTAGTGGAGGCAGTACGGGTCATGGTGGTAGGTTCACTAGAGCTTGAAAATGATGTTTTGATGGTCATGGTCGTGGTTGATGATCGGAAGGCAAAGCCGATGGTTTCATCATGAAGAAAGAAGAAAAGGGAAGAAGAGGGAGAACGAAATAGAAGGAAAGGGACTGATAAATTTTCCTTCAATTTTCCCTTTCCTCTAGTTTTTCAAGGAAAACATTTTTCTTAATTTTATGTGTTATAAAATTTTCCCTTTATATATATATATTTTTTTTCTTCCATTTTCTTATTACTTCCAAGCAAAAGAAAATGTTTCCTTTCATTTTTTTTTTCTTTCCCTTTTCCTTAATATTCTCCTAGGTCCAAACAAGGCCTTATAGTTGTAGCATTTACACTTGTTAATGATTCAAGAATAAAGGGTAGTTAGTAGACCATTTCATTCATATTCTCGTTACCATTATCACTGTACAACTTCAACCAAATGCATTAGATGATAAATTTCTTGATACAATAATATGCATTTATTAGTAGTTTGATTAATGTATCACTGGGGTTTCTATGTACTATAAATATCGTTCTTTCTAGTTCGATTTTAATTCAATCAAGTATTGCGATTATTCTTTGTAGATGGAGTGTTTTAAATGGTAAGCTTTGTTCTTCAATACAATTAATTTAAAGTTACTCTTTATTCGTACTACTACGAATTTAGTCATAGGCGGCAGTTTGAAACTATCATCTAAGAGAAAAGGTAGGAGTTAAAAAACTGCAATCTAGATTATTATCGTTATAGGTTTAGGTGGTAGTTTTGAACCACCTTCGTAAAATCTTTAGGTGGCGGTTGTTCTTAAGAACAGTCGTGTTAGATTAAATTTTAGAAGGCAGTTATTGTAAACTGCCACCTAAATATTTTCAATTAAATACATTGGGTAGTGGTTTAACCACTATTTAAACCTAATTTTTTCTTTATAACAAAATTATATTGTTTCCCAACCTAATTTTATCACCAACAAATCTAGAAAATTCACAGCCCAGAAATATATATATTCAGAAAACAATATTGTAACTTCAAATCTAATATATACAAACAAATACGTAAATAATTTTTAAAATAGTACTCTTGAACACCAAAAAAAAGTATTTACACTAAATTAAATCATATACAAAGTCGGCACATTGCTCTCTAGTTTCATCCATATCTATTTGTGTGTATGTTTGATAGTTATCAAGTTGTATTAAGTAAATGGTTTACTTTAATTATTAATAACTTTAAACAATTTCTAATTTTAATTAAAAACTTTGAAATTAATTAAATATTTAAAGTGTGTAGTTGAAATATGTATTCACACCTAAATTGGAAGATGTTCCTTCGGTTTTTGACAATCACTTCCATAAATTGAAGGACAAAAAATCCACACTCGATTGCACACTACAATGTACATAAATAAGTGTTTAATTAATTAGTTTATCAAGTATACATGTTTAATTAAACTGAACATTAATGATACTAATCATAACAACCCGCCAACTAACAGATTTCTTTTGTGTGGATGACACGCGATTCACATGCCACATTCACAAAGCCCTACATTTACAAAACAAAAACATTAAAAAATGGACACAAAAAATGAACTGAAGCACAAAAAATTATCAACTAGTATGTTCTAACATGGTTGAATTAAAATCCATTATAGATGATGTGACGGGTTCTTTACGATTAGCTGTCACAAGCCTAACACCAACCCTCCTTCTTTATTAGGGCTTGGGACTAGTTGTTACGATGGGTGGGGTTAAAAAAAATAGAGAGGAACATAAGAGCTTACATATGGCTTATGCCGGGTAGGTCTCCTATGGAGGCCATATTCTTGCTTAGACAAGTTATAGAAAGATAATGAGAGGAATGTAAGCGCTTACATATGGCTTTTATTGATTTAGAGAAGGTTTACAGTAGAGTTCGAAGGGAGCTAATTTCGTGCGTGCTTGAGAGGAAGAAAGTGTCTTAATGTTATATCGATAACATTAAGGATATGTATGAAGGGGCTGCAACAAGTGTTCGCTCAATAGGAGGGATGTCCAGTGAATTCTCGATATCAGTAGGAATACATCAAGGGTTGGCGTTAAGTCTATACCTTTTTGCTTTGGTCATGGATGATTTGACAAGGTATCTTCGAGATGATGTACCTTGGTGTATGGTTTTTGTAGATGATATCGTCTTAATTGATGAAACTAGTGAAGGTTTAGGTCATAAATTAGATAGGTGGCGAGAGGAATTAGAGAAGGGCTTTAGAATTAGTCATTCAAAGATAGAATATCTAGCTTGCAACTTTAGTCTTGAATCACGAGAGAGGAGTAATTTAATGGAGATCGAGGGCGTAAAGGTTCCAGAGTGTGAGGCTTTTTGTTACCTAGTTAGGATCTATAATTTAAAAGAATGGTGCTATTGGAAAAGATGTAGACCACATGATTAAAACTGGTTGGATGAAATAGAGGATAAAGATAGGAGTCTTATGCAATATAAGGATGTTGCAAGGATGAAAGTGAAGTGATATAAAACAATTATTCGACCAACTATGCTTTACGATTCAGAGTGTTGAGCTACTACGAGACAACATATGCATAAGATGGCAGTTGTCGACATGTGTATGTTAATATGGATGTGTGGTAAAACCTGTAAGTATAAAATAAAGAAAGAAAGAATTAGAAGATACTTAGGTTAGCACTCATAGAGCACAAAAGTAGATAGAGGCATTTAACGTGGTTTGGTTATGTGCAGAAGAGACCAAATACAGCCCCAATTAGAAAATGTTTAGATTGGCAAGTAAGTGGAGAGTATAAACAGAGGAGTAGACCATTGAAAACTTGGATGAAGACGGTAAAGGAAGACATCTTTGAGCTTGGAGTAAGCGAGGGTCTATGGGAAGACCACATTGCTTAGAGAACCAAAATATGTATATATGACCTCAAATGTATCAGAATGGGCTTTGATGATGATGTTCTTACATGATTAAAACTTCAGCTATGTCAGAGTATGGTTTCACTCTAAGTGGATCCGTCCACCAACATGAAAAATTTACCGGGTCCATGCCAAGTAAAGTCCAATGTTCACTACAACAACAAAAGGTTCATTGTCAAATTGTACATTTATACATACATTATTTAAAATGTAAAGTTATGCGTATAAACTTACCCACTATTGTAGGAAGCCAACCATACACTATTGTTGGAAAAGTAGTAATAAAACTCATGGTGGAAGGAGAAATTTTAAAACCAAAACTGGATCCAAGCTCATAATGCTAGATACAATAAATTAAATCATGATCAATTACCTCTTGTAGTCCGGATCACATCTAGAAGCGCCTCAACCAACTGGTTTTCTTTACTATCCTCAAGCCACCAAACTGATTTGTGTGTGGGTACACCTCTGCTGAATTCTACAAGACTTTCCATAAGCAATTCCTAGATATAAAACTCTCTAGATCTAGTAGACCAATGTAAACTATGAGATCACTATTTTTTATCTACCTCACTTGTTTTTCTCGAATATTATTTTCTCTTAATTAATATATCCAAATAGATTATACAGAGTTGTATAGAAAAACCAACTACTGGATAATACGTAATAAGTTTTCCCTATTTAATTAAATATATCCATAAAGAAAAATATCTAATCAAATAAACTTATTTAATTTCTAAGATAATATCTTATCAATATCTCATAATAAGATCCATAATTCAAATACACTTAGATTTGAACTAAATATCTCATTAAAATATTTAAGATATTACATTTGAATTAAATATCTCTTAATAAGATCCATAATTCAAATACAATTATATTTGAACTAAATATCTCATAAAATATCCTTAATTCAAATATATAAATGTAACAACCCGAGTTCTTATAATAATATTTAACCCATAAATGGAGGTTTAGGTTTCCAAAAATTCAGAGTAACAATTTTTTTTTTTTTTTTGAATCTATCATGAAAGCTATAGTTTCATAAATCAATTCATAGGAAAAACCCTATCTTTTAGAAATCCATTTCTTAAACTACGACAAAGGTATAGTTTGAAAACCTATTTTCGTAAAGGAAAATCATGTTTTAGAAAATATGAGCTATCAGGTAAAAGTTTTAAGCATGGTTTAGAAGTTTTAACAAGGAAATAAAGGATATTAGAAAACAGTTGCTGGTAAATCATAGCCTACCAGACTAATAACTAAAGGACCTCCCGAAAGAATATTTACATACCAAAATAAAAGAGAGGGAAAGAGTTTAAAGCAACATAAACATATAAGGAGGGATAGACATATATCAGTTAAAGAAAACATAGATGAAATTTCCTGTGAAAACATGTGCGGAAATCAAACGTGGTTGGGTTGTCCATCCCCACCTTCCAAAAACTAACCACAATGTGTATCCCATCAAGCATCATAAATATGCTTGCCTTTGGTACCTACAACACAAACATAAATCATGAGCCGAAGCCCAACAAGTGTAGACATATCTCACAAATAATAGTGCAATACATTCAATAAGCAGATAGAGTATAGTACTACAAACAATTTTCCATTAATCATAAATGCAAATGACCATTGAATGTAGACATCTAATTAGTTCAATTTAGTATAGTCTAGTCTTTTGGTGACATGTTATCCAGACTCAGGTCCTTGTGTATGTACCTAATGCACTACCATCGGAGGGTCCCGGGGAAGCTACCCAGGTCCAACACCAGTCATCTGGCCGAAAACATTCCTCAATTTTTCTAGATTAGGGAACGTCCTCTAATGTAGCATCATAAGCGAGAAAAGAATGCCCGATAAAACAAGATGGTACGACACTCTTAAATTCATTTTAACCGTTATATCTTTTTACCAAAACTTATAGTCTCCTTGTTGGCATTAGTCAAATTATGAACCTAATGCAATACAGATTGTTTTGTTGAGACTCTTCGACAGTTATATCTTAAATGCATGAAGCTGTCCTATAAATGCATGACAATAGACTTTTATCATACATGCATGTTATATGTAAGCGATGCAAGTATCATATAAACATTTTATCATAAATGGTAAATCATATATTCTAATACATCACAACATCAGTTAGTTCATCGGGTAAGCACATAACATCTAAAAGACAGTTATCAAACGTATTGCACACTAATTTCGAAAAAGAGTTTGTTCCATGTTGTAATTGAAATCTATACTTCCAGTTTACCAAGCCCTTTGTTTATAAGTAAACTACTAATGATCTTAACATATAATAATAGCATATCAACTTATTAAAATCCTTCTACTGAATTCAACTCGTTAAATGATTTTGCATGCGAGACATGAATTGCGATAGAAATCGCTTAAAGACATTAAACTCTAGCTTGTTGGGGTACAATCATGATCAGAACTTCGTTTAAAGAAAATAATCTTAAAATGAAATACTTGAGTTGGAATGTCTTTTAAAATCGAAGTTTAACTTTGAAAACCTAATTTACAAATAGAAATTAAATTAGTTAAGAAAACTTTACAAGTTCTACAATTCCCTTATTAACCTTTACTACATTAACTAACTATATCCTATTCAATTTCAAACTAATTTAAGTGAGACTAATTTTATTAACTTCCTAAGACGTTAAGGTTTATTTCCTTAAAATTTGAGCTCATAAACTGACCTACAACTCGAGAAACAAATTTCTTTCTACTTAACTTGTTAAGGATTTCAAACAGTTTTACATACCTAACTTAGATTTGTTATAACTTGCTAAATTTAAAACTAATTCGATTGAAACCAAATGAAAATTTTGGTAAAACCCTATAGTTTATTTTCTAAAAATATCTTGGTAAAATCCGTTCATATCAATATAAAATAGGACCCAAAATAGGGATTCTTCCAATTGGACAATTTTACAAACTTGATTTAATTTAAACATAACTCGTTCAGTTCTAAACCAATTAGGCTAAAACCAATTGGAAAGGTTCCACAATACTCTTAAATTTGATATGTAGAAATTTTGATTTGTAACTCACATTTTTAATTAAATAATAGGGCTAAAAACATAGAGTAAACAAAACAAAGTTTTCCAACTTATACTAACTTTTAGAAATCCAAATTATCCATAATCAATCCTTTAAAATTGTTTCTAAACTATTCAATATCAATTTTAGACCCTATATTACACATTAAAACTTTTGCTTCTTAAGGAAAATCTCATATTTGCTCAATTTAAAATTCAAAACTTAATTTTATGAAATCGAACTGAAATTGACTTTCCTGTTGTACAACCAATATTAAAAACCTTATATCTCAAAATCCGTAAAACCATTGGTTCTGAAATTTTAGCATGTTAAACTAGATATTCCAAGTTTTTCAACCAGCTAAAGTATACTTGAATTGGAGTTCTAAAAGTCCTTCAAAACCTATGTTGATGCTAAAAATTAGATCAACTGTCAGTCACCGGATTACGCTTAGGATAAGTTGTTCTGGTGGTCAGAAAATGACATAGACACCGTCGTCTAGAAAAATGAATAACACCGTCATCCATGAAAATAAAAACACGATCAGAGTTCAGGGAATAATTCCCCGATTACCCTCCGATGACAAAGTCAGTTCGAAGTTGTGTTGGTAATCCAACAGAGTTTCAATCTTTGAGTAAGAGTTTCGCACATGTGAAATTGAAATGTGAGGCTTTTAAAGGTGATGTTGATAGAGTGACAGTTACGCCACTAAGGAGTTAGTGGCCGCATCAACAGTTAGTGGGGTGAAACCCATTTTGGCAGTTGGTGATTGCCGAGTAGTAGGCAGTTAGCACATCATGTGTGCCAGAATCCCAGAGATGTGGTGATTGAGGGTGTCGTGCCCAACCTTGGTTGATTAGTGGGCAAATAGCTCGGCCATGTGTGGCTCGGGCAGCTCGGCTGTGTGGCCTTGAGCTTGGCTTGACATCATGGAGCATGAGCGCTAGCAGGTTAGTTGGGGCACTGGGTGTGTGTGCTATGAATGTGCAGGATAAGTGGTCAGCTTGGCTTGGCTTGGCCGAACTATTTTGCTCAGCATCCTGGGCAAGGTAGCTCGGCATGGCTAAGCTGTTTGCTTGGTCATGGGCCAAGACAGATGCAAAGTTAGGGCACGAGGCATGTCGGGAGGTAGTGCATAGGGGCACTCGATCAGCTCAGCCCGTGCAAGGGATGTCGTGCGCATGGGAGGACAAGGCATGCTTGGCTTGTGGTGTGGACAAAGTGTGGAAGGTTGGGTGCCTGAGGCGATGAATGCACAAGGGGCCAAGCCTAGTGCTGGCCAAACTGCTTGGCGCGCGGGGCACGCTTGGGAGACGAGCGGAGAAACTCGACCCATGGGCACACAAAGCGATAGGGGTTTTGGTCTGTGTGGAAGGGAGCCTTGGCCTGGGGGCACAATAGCTTGACCTAGCCGAGTTGTTTAGCTCGGCAGGCTGGGGCATACGACACACACAGCAGGCAGGTAGGCGAGCTAGGGGCACGGGCAGGTTATTGGGTAGATGGCATGCGTTGGGACCAACCTGGCTTTGGCCGAGCTAGTCATGGTTGAGCTAGCCTTGGCCGACTTAGCCTTGGTCGAGCTTGGTCTCTATCACATTTTGGATTTGTTTCCTGTTCAATTGTCCGTCTTTTGGATTTTTCTGATTGTTACTATTTTTTGTCAAGCGTGATGTCGAATCGGGCTTCAGGTGTCGGGGATCGGGTCATTTTGGTCACAGTCGATCTGGTTCGTATCCATTTAGGAATATCCCCCAACAGATGTCCCCTAGTTTTCAAGTTAATTTATTGACTTGGAAACAAATTTTGTGATCATGACCAAGTTGGCCTCAGTTGAACCGAGGTCAAAATGAAACCTTAGTCGTCATGGTTTTGTTGAGTATCAACCATGGTCATCATGACCTTGGCCTTCATAGCTGTGGTCTTTGTGATCGAGACCCTTATGGCATAGTTCATTGGAACTACGGTCATCACGACTTTGGTCTTTATGACTGAAGTCATCGTGACAGAGGTCATCATGGCCGTGGTCATTGTGACCGTGGCCCTTTCGATTAAAGTCATCGTGGCAAAGGTCATTGTGACTATGTCCTAAGCTAAAACACTTAGAATTTTAGCTGTTTTTTACTAGATTCATTTTTCAAGGTAAGACATCTCAATTTGAATGAATTCATGAGCCGTAACAGGTACTTCACGACATCGAGTCAGTACCAATGGTTAGGAACTCGCTTCCGTCTATGGTGAGCTCGAAAGTGAGTTTAACATATGAAAAGAATTTCAAAGCTGTAACTCACAACGAGTATAGCTGTTTTATGACCGGGCAAGCTCTTTGAAAGTTGGATGTTCCAACCAAGAGGTATCCTCGGGTCGTAACATGCTAGCTTAGTTGTGAAAAACTAAGTTTGGATTTCTGATATCC
>WUAT03443321.1:0-16900 GCA_010015005.3 Ulmus americana
ATTAACATTCTATTTTACTTAATTTCCAAACTTTTCTCAAATTATCTCAAATTAAAATTTGAGATTTTCTTATAATTTCCATCATAAAATTTCGTATCATCACTTCCTTTAACTTATTTGGCATTAATTTCGAAACTCATCCACTTAATTTCTGAAATTATAAATTTCATACGAAATTTCTCATTAATTACTGTAGATTAATTAACAATTAATTACAGTTACGGAAAATTAGAAATGTTAATTTTCTCGGGTGCTACACATGCAGTTCAAAAAATGTAATTCAAACACATATTCACAACTAAGAGAGTAAATATGTGGGGTTTATATTAACGATTTACCAAGAATTCTTGCTGGAAAAGATTAGAATTTGAAGAACACCAAGAGAGTCCTTGTTGGTCGATGTGTTCTTGAAGTAGTCATCATCAATTCAATAAAATTTGAGTTTAATAAATCTTAGATTATAAGGATTTTATGAATCTTACACTTACTCAGTTGTGATTTGAGAATTGGGGGTTGAATTCCTTAGGATTCAAAGTTGAAAGGAACAAGAACACTTGTTCTTTGGTGTTCTTGGGGCTGGCCGAGAAGAGAATGAAGAGATGTGAGAGAGACAAAGTGTGTGTTTGTGAGAGTGAGGTAGTTGAGGAAAACTCTCTTCAATTTACCCTTCATCTATTTATAAGGTCCATTAAATACATTTAATTCATTAATTAAGCTTGAGAGAAAGGTAGTGAGAGACTAAGAGTTTGCACTACTTGATTTAATTGGATGCATGGCCTGGTATATCTATAATTTGGACACTTGGATTCCATTTAGAAATATTGAAGTTTGGGTCTTAAAGTGAGTTGGTCAACAGTAGCTTGGAAGTGGCCGAACAACTTGGTGCATAGAGCTGGGAAGGACAAGCAGGCCGAATTGGATAGGTAGCACGGTGCATGTGGCTAGGCAGGACCTCTTCAAGGTTCGGTTGGGTGCTTGCCTGGCTAGGCAACACCACACTTGGTCGAGCTGAAGGATCTTGCTCGGACAGGGTTCCCAAGGCCTGGTCCAAATGGCCCTGGTCATTAGGCAAAGATAGTCTGGACAAAGTGTTCGGGAGGTTGCCGAGTTGTATGCTGAATAGGCCTGCTTAGTTTCGCAAGGTGCGCGCATTCATCTCGGTGTAGAGCTAGCTTGGCGTGCGCGCGTCCAAGTGTCCTACTGAGTAGATCTCGACATGCCTAATCAATTTGGCCGAGGCATGTGCATCTGTATGGATGCCATGCTGTGTGGCATGCACATGGTGTCGAACAACTCCAAACCGTGTAACAGAGCAGATACGGCCCGATCAGGCTTTGTCCAAATTGGGGCTTAATCCACATGTGTTGCGCGCCCAGGTGGCCTTGTCTAGTTAGCTTCCCTTTGATGCGGTGCCTTGTCCTTTGCGCGTGTGTGTGCTCATTGAGTGCGGGGTGGCCTAGTCCTAGCCTGGCCGAATCAACCCCTTTAACCTTTTTTTTTTTTAACTCCAATTTTATTTCTTAATCAATTCAAACTTCAAATTCTAATTTAGAATTTATTTCCTATAAATTCTCAATTCTTCAATTCTCTAACTTATTTTCTATATTTTCAAATTTTGATTTCCAAAATTTAATTATTTCATAACCACTACTTTATTTAATTTCAAATGAATTAGTTCCCCATTTAATTTTCCCTTTAAATTTACTTAATTCTCACACATTTAATTTAACAATAAATTGCATAATTTCTGTAACACAAATTCTTATTTAATTTTGCAATTAAAATACAATTCTATAACCGTTTAACTTGCATTTAAATTTGTTACCTTAATACCCTTGAAAACGAATTTAAACTTCTCATAAACTATAATAACATTCCACATAGTTGCACATAATAATTACATAGTCGTGGTTCATAATTAAGGGACTTTTCTAGGGTTTCACAGGATTTGAATTTGAAAACACTTAATTGGATTGGATCTAAAAATTAGAAATCTAATTAACATTAGATTGCAATGGATGTGTTAAAAACATGTTTTTCACCCCTAGTTGCATCATAATGTTGAAACTAAATGTGGTTTAGTGAATGAAAGTTCTACTTACATGTGGCATATATATTTAGGCCATATTTTCAAAGAATGTTTGGAAAACTAATGAAATACTTCTAGAATTGGATTTTACCGATCTTGGTATTTATGTGTTGTATTAAAATAAAAGAAACAAAACACACAAAGAAAAGAGCCATAAGAAGCACACAACCCCTTGAAATGAAGCAAGCTGATATTATAGGCCATTCGATGTCTCATATTTTAGTGGAAAAAAATATTTTATCACTTTCATTGATGACTTTTCACATACGTTATGGTTATGTATATTTGTTGCATGGAGAATCTCCATCGGTAGATGCCTTAGAGGTATTTATTAATGAGGTTGAAAAATAATTAAATAGAAAGGTGAAAGATATCAGTTCTAACAGAAGTGATGAATATTTTGGAAAGTATGATAAAACCGGGTAATGCCTAGGCCATTTCCTAAGTTCCTTGAAAAACATGGTATATGTACTCAATACACTATGCCAGGTACACCATAACAAAATGATGTAACAGAAAGGCGTAATCATACTTTATTAAATATGGTTAGGAGCATGTTAAGTTATTCGCCTTGACCCATATCATTGTGGTTGCATGCATTGAAAAGCTGTTATATATATTTTAAATAGTGTTCCTAGTAAAGCAGTTCCTAAGACTCATTTTGAACTGTAGATTGATAGGAAACCCAGTTTAAGGCACCTGCATGTTTGGGATTACCCGACAAAAGTAAAGATCTATAATCCACATGAAAATGAGATTCAAGAACAACCAATGGTTTTGTCGGTTATCCAGAAAAGTCACAATGATATAGATTTTATTGTCCTAACCATAGTAGGATAATTGTCGAAAATGAAATGGTAGGTTCATTGATAATGGTGAAGTTAGTGAGAGTCAAGAACCACAAAATGGGGAAATTTAAGAAATTAGGTACAAGTTCCTTTGCCCTTAACTTCTTCTAAAGTTGTTATTCCTTCGGTTGTTGAAAGCTACCCACAATGAAGATAATGTTAATGAACTTACAATAGATGAATCAAAAAAAATAATGTTAAGGAGTTCTCAAAGAGAAAGAATGTATGTTATTTCTAATGATTATGTGGTATTTCTATAAGAGTTAGAATTTGACTTAGGAATTGATGAAAATTCAGTTTCGTTTTCACAAGCCATTGAAAGTACTATTTCTACTAAATGGGTTGATGCTATGGAAGATGAGTTAAAATCTATGGAGCATAATGAAATTTGGGACCTTGTTAAAATTCCTAAAGGTTCTAAAAAAGTTGGGTATAAATGGGTCTTTAAGACTAAACGTGACTCAAATGGCAATGTCAAACAATACAAGGCCCAACTTGTTACAAAAGGTTTTACTCATAAAACTAATATTGACTACAAGGAAATCCTTTCACTGATCTCTAAGAAATACTCTTAGAATTATTATGACATTGGTGACTCATTATGATTTAGAGTTACATCGAATAGATATGAAAACTGTCTTCTGAATGAGAATTTAGAGGAAGACGTTTATATGGATTAACCTAGTTTTTTTTTTCTTTCATTAAAGGAAAAGAACACATGTTATGTAAATTTAAAAAATAATATACATATTTAAACAAGCTTCCCGACAATGGTATCTTAAGTTCAATGATACAATCACATCTTTTGAATTTAAGGACAACAATGTTGATCGGTGTATATATCTGAAAATCAGTGGGAACAAAGTTATTTTTCTAATTTTGTATGTTGATGTCATCTGTTTGCTACTAATGATCTTGACTTATTATTTGAGACTAAGAAATTTCTCTCTAAAAACTTTGAAATGAAGGATATGGGAGAGGCAATTTATGTGATTGGAATAAAATATTCCAGGATAGATCACAAGGATTGTTGGGTTGTCTCATAAAGCATATATCAATAAAGTTCTAGAAAGATTTAGAATGGAAAAGTGTTCATCAAGTGTTGTTCCAATTCAGAAATGAGATAAATATAGCCTTAATTATACACTATCCAAATAATGAATTGGAATGCAAACAAATGGAATAAAATCCTTATGTGTTGATTATTGAGAGCTTGTTGCATGCTCAGACCTCCACCAAGCTAGGCATCAATTTTCTTGTTAGAATGCTTGGCCAGTATCAAAGTAATCCAAGATTGAATCATTAGATAGCTGCAAAGAAAGTATTGATATACTTGAAAGGGACAAAAGATCTGATCATCTTGAGGTAATTGGATATTTAGATTCAGACTATACTTGGTGTATTGATATAAGAAAGTCCACATTTGGCTATTTGTTCTTATTAGCTGGAGGAGCAATTTCATGGAAGAGTGCAAAGTAGTCTATCATTACTGTGTCTACTATGGAGACTGAGTTTGTGGCATGCTTTGAGACCATAATTCAAAGAAATTAGTTACAAAACTTTATTTCAGGACTTGAAATTGTCAACAATATTACCAAGCCTCTTAAAATATCTGCTTCATGAAAATGATAAGTATTCAAAAGGGCTAAACATAAAGAATTGAAAATACTTTTTCATTAAAGAAGAAATTCTGAAACAAAAAATGTCAATTGAACATATTAGCACTAATCTCATGGTTGCGGACCTGTTAACTGATATTGCCTCCAAAGGCATTTACGGAATATATCGAGAGGATGGTCATTATTAAAAAATCTTAACGGTCTCAATTAGAAACGCAGTTTCATGTTTTTCTACTACACAGTTTAAAAGACATAGAATGTGTAATTAAAGGAAAAATACAAATTTAACATTAAGAAACAAGTCTTTTCTCAATTTATAAAAGGAATAGAACATATTATTTTTTCCACCACGTAAGAAGTACCATGTTATACTAAACAAGAAGGGCTTTACTGTACTAAAAAGTTAAGAGAAAAATACAATTTTTTTATTCTCCAAAATCATCTTAGAGTTTTTTGTTGTAAGAGAGAAAAAACTATATTCAATATAGGCTAAAGTTCTTCGATCAATAATTATTGATTGAATATGATTTATTCATTTCTTATTTAAATAAATCATATCAAATTAACTTACAGTAAGATTCAATCCAATCCATACAACAAAACTGATAAAATAAAAACAAAAATCACAAAAAAAAAACCAAAAAACTATTATTTGAGCTTCCTAATGGCTTAAGGCCAATTTGCAATACACCTATTTATTATTGTTTCATTGTGTTAGCACTTAGGACTTGCAGGTGTAACAGGAAGTGTGACTGGACAGTGACAAGTGGCAGATAGGTTAGGGCTTAGGAGGTCGCGTTAGGTTAGGAGTTAGGAGGCAATAAGAGAAAACCACTCTTACTAATTTTATATAAAATTAACAAAAATATATTTATATAAAGTTAATTTCAAAAAAAGGAAAGGATAATTTTTGTAACTATATTTTAAAAAAATTTAAATAGTATTCATTGATTATTATATAATTTATGTGAATCAACTAATTTATATAATTTGATTTTTTATATGTAATTGATGTGGGACTTTATATATATATATATAACCTAGTAGTATCCGCTCATTCATACGTTGATATTAACACAAACCAACCTCAAACCTTTTCTTTTAGATTAATTAGCTCCGATACTCCTTATTTTTTAACGAATTGACACTTTACCCCCTCAACTCACAAAATAGTTATTAAACCCTTCCAAATTACTATGTATTGGCATTCCTAACAGACTATCAAATGGAGTTCGTTTTTGTTTAAATAGTCGCCATGTCACCTCACATGTGAATCATGTGCAGGGGTATTTTTGGTATTCCATATTAAAATTGGAATTTTAATCGATTTTGGGTTGCTTTGGGATTTTATACGTTTTTATTGTCATTTAATTTTATTTATCCCTTCCTCTTTCTCTCCTTTTTTCTTCCTCCGTTGACAACCTATGAAACTTCATTTTTTTTTTTTGGGACTGTTTTCTTTCTGTATTAACACATCAATGCATATTTTTAGTTATTTAGAAGCTTTTGGCACAAGAGATGGATAAAGAAACTTCTGTGCTGATATATGGCCTTTATTAGGGTTTTTAAGGACCAATTTAATAAACCTCCATTTATTGCAACCACCACAATAAAACAAACTTCATATACCTTATTTCTATGTTTGGAGGGTTTTTTTTTTTTTTTTTTTTTTTTTAGCAATGAACTAAAAGCAATCCAAAACCCATAAATTGAAAATTTTCAATTTGTAATTGGAAGCAGAAAATATACAGGAAAAAGAAAAAAGAAAATTGAAAAACCAGAAAGTAAAAAATCAAATGAGTGATCTCTTTTGTATTTCACGACTAACAAAATGACTAACCAAATTTCCTTTCGTATACAAACTTTATATTTCCGGGTGGCTCTTAGGCGACACACAACCAAAGATCACGTGATAAATAAGGAAATCATGTGAGGAGAAGTATGTTGCCAGCTTGGACTGGTTGCATTTTCTCCAACAGTACCAACAAATTGGTTCCTGTCAAGACAAGATGCCAAAATACCAAGGGTGAGCAAGAGTAAGAAAATAAGGAAAAAAACATAAAAAGCAGGGACTTGACTCCCAAAAAAAAAGAGAAACACATCTTAATACTCATCTTCCCCATTCCCTAGCCGAATAGAAAAGGATGTGTCCACCTCTGAGGATACCTCAAAACCATTCTTGGCTGAGAAACTAATACCTTCATTGGTCAAGTCCCTAGTAAACATCCATCCCCAAGCCATCAAGGTCCAATACTGGGAAGGATATCGAGACACATGGAACCTCCAACTCTTATAAATAGGGTCCCTTACGACCATGGAAAAATAACAGAGGCAAGGAAAAGAGAACAAGAAAAACAAAGGAAAATAATAGTAGAAGTGTTACTCTTGATCATTAACTCCCCTTCCCATGGCGTCTTGGAGTCACAGTCTTGACAGGAGTTGGGGCTTTCTGCCACTCCATCCTATCGATATATTTTCCGATACAGAACCTAGAAAATTATCTTTCAGTTCTTGAGTGTTTTGCAGAGAACCTTCTTCGGTGGACACCTGAGAGCTGCCTCGAAGGTCAAAAGGGATGTGAATGGATGGAAATAGGGATTAATGTCAATTGCTGTTATGACATCCGAACATAATCCATCGGACCACTAGAGTCCAAAAGCCTTTGGGACAATGAAGAGGACCATGACGGAGAAGAAGGGTCACGCAATGACACCACTATAATGTTTCGAATCGAACCCCAAAACATTTGGCAACTTCACTGGGGATCATTATGCTTAATCCAAGACTTCGTTAGAAGCGCTACAATATGACAGAACCAGGTAGCTCAGGAAGTGATGAAGTGTTAGCAGCCTACATCGAAAAGACGGATAGGCTGAATGATCTGGTTTTAAAGCTACAACAGAAGATCAATGGAAAAGGAAAGGCTCCTCACCAAGAGGAAGAAGGAGGGAGCACCCTGATGAAAATGACAAAAAGCTAGGATCAACTCCACTTCATGACGAAATAGGAACCGATGCTATGAGCCAAGGAGGATTCGTTACCAAGGAAGAGTTGATTGGTCTCTTGAAAGATCGATAAACAGAGGGTACTATGGTTGGAGCTATCTTCCAGTCACTATATCCTCGTGACATATTTTGAAAATAGTTGAACTAAAAGATGTTGTGTAAAAGAAGCAACAATTACTCCTTCCTGAAGCACTACCATCTTCGCTACCTTCACTGAAGCTAGCACACCTACTAGTACAACTTTTTCCTACACTAACCGGCACATCTCTTCCCAGACTATGCCAGTGCCAAAACCACCCAACTCCGGCAAGAACACTGCATCAACATCAATTCGAATCAACATCACGAGGGAGGCTTCCATATCGTAGCACCCAACTTGACCATACCCAGATACCTCACATTTTCTCTAGCCCGTTGATACTCCTCAATGAAATTCTCCGTTCAATCAGCCATAGAATCATGCATATTCAAAATATTCCCATGCACTAAATCATTCATTTGATTTTACATGCCCCAAGCACAAATAAAAAAAAAAAGTCAAAGTCACGCTTAACAATCACACTTCTTAGCAAGCAACAACAATCTATAAAGAATTTATCTTTGCACCACTGACATGCCTCCAAATCTTGTTATTCTTCCAAATAGATCTAACAATCGAACAAATGAATTAAGCATGCATGGTAGACTCTGAGCAATAACCACAAACAGGAAAACTCGCATTTAAGGGAACATGATGATTCAAAAGATTCAACATAGAAGGAATAACATCATTCCAAGCTCTCTAACAAAAAATCTGAATTTTAGGTGGTATATTCAAAATTTAAACATAATCCCACCACTTTACTAAAGAATTTGAAATAGTAAGAGTACAGATTGAATATTGGTTCAAGCACATTTATAAGTACTCTTGACCGAATAATTACCTAGCTTCTCAAAATGTCAAGTCCAACTATCTGACATATTACATCTTTAACGAGGGATATGGATAAAATAATCTCAACCTCATGAGCTAAAAAATACCTTATGACCAGCTTAACATCCTATCTCCCTTGATCATCTAACAAACCAGCCACCATAACATCCGGGGCCAACACCCATGTGGAAACTACTTCAAACAAATGAGGAAATGGAATTCATCTAGACCCATAAATACTTCTATTCAGCCCCTTACTAATCCCCCGCCTCACTCCCTTATGCACTAGATCTCTTTCCGAAATCAGACTCCTCCAAATAAAATAAGGAGAATCACCCAACCTCCAGGCTGAACAACTAGAAAAATATCGCGCCTTAAGTACCCTAGCCACCAATTTTTGAAACCCCAAACTAGCCTCACAATTAAGCCTATACTCCAATGCATCCTCTTTTCATTCTCCAAATCTCCCCACTAAAAATTTTCACATGTCATTCCAATATCATCAAAAAAATACTAACTAGTCTCTTGAAGCAAGACATGGCATAGGAGGTGATTGTTTGGATAATCGATTTGATAAGCACCTTTTTTTCACCCGCCGAAAAACACTTCTCCTTCCAATCTTGAAGCCTCTCCTACATTATATCTTGCAAATAAGTAAATTGTCCCACCTTTTTCCTTACCAAAAAAGGTTGGTAATCTTTAATATACCACGTGTCCATGAACAACGGAGACACCAAAAATAATTTTGATGCTATCCACAACATGACTGGGAGTATTAGAACTCAATGAAATAGCCTATTTTTCATAAATTAGTAATTTGGCTGGAAACTTTCTCATAACTCCTAAAACAATATTGCAATTGCAAACAATCATCAACCCTTGCCCAAAAAAAAAATCAAGCTATCGTCTACCAAGAAAATATGAGAAATTAGTGATACACCTCTAGCTACTCTACTCCTCTAAACAATTCCTTCCAAAACCTGATAACATAGAAGAAAAACTTTGGGCACAAAAAAAAAAAAAAAATATGGCAAAAGAGGATTACCTTGCCTCAAACCCCTGCTAGGCACCACTGCTCCCATCACCTCCCGGTTGACTAAAAACGAAAAAGAAACGGACCGAACACACCGCATAGTCAAAGCTGTCCATTTTGCATCAAAAATGAACCGAACCATCATCTTCTCCACAAAATCTCATTCCACACAATCATAGTCTTGCTCATATCTAGTTTAAGATAGCTCGTATTTCCCAAACTATGGTTCTGGATCCAATGCATACACTCAAAACTTACCAAAATAATATATGTGATCAATCTCCCAAGAATAAAAGTGCTTTGGTGATAATGATCTCTTTCAAAACCGGCCAAAATCTATTAGTAATAGCTCGAGAGGCAATTTTATAAAACAATTTACACAAACTAATTGACCAAAAATCCTTCACTAACTTAGGCTTATCAATTTTTGCGATCAAGGTAATAAGAGTTTTATTCCAACATCACGAATCTCTTCTATTATTCAAAATATCAAGCACATCTAAAGTGACACATACAATCCCATAATATATTAAAATTTCTCAAAAATAAATTCGGCATAACATCGAGGGTTGGGGTTTTTGTATCATCCATGTCAAAAAAAGTTCGGTGCTCCTTTGTGAAAGGTTTTGCTAAAATTAAAAAGAATACTATTAGGTAATTAAAAAAATAGTAAAACTTATAATTCACATTCACAAAACTTTAGAGTCTTTTTATTTTTATTTTTTATATTTGTCACATAACTTTGTACTAAAATGATATTTTTATTAACATTCATATATAAATACAAATCTTCATTTAAACATGAGACAGAAAATTAACTATCTTGGGAAATGCCTAAAACTTACGCACACTCTATATTTTGTCTCTATACATTGTATAGGTGACTCATATCGAGTCATTCCCGAAGTGTATCAAACAATGATTTCATCAAATTGTTTTTACCGAATTTAAACATAAAATATATGAGCATAGCTACATAGATGTATGTATATAGAATGATAAGTACAAACCCCACGACTATTTAATCAATGGGCATATAATTGCAACGTGGATAATGAAATGATATGAAATTGGAAGTTAGGCTAGCGGCATAATACAATAGAGCAATATGCTCATATATGTGATGATGATGATATTGACATGTAGAGGTCTGTGTTATATATGAGAAAATATCATTTTAGTACCTTGAAGTTCACAAACTAACAAAATTGACCTTACGCTTTTGAAACTTTGATTATAACTCTAATATTTTATTTTCTTACACTATAATACTTATTAATTTTTTAATATATATTAGAAAATAAGGAAAATACTTAATTATACTATTATCAAATAATTGATATGTTTTAGAATTTTTTAATGCCAAGCATTTTATTATCTTCATATATGGACATGGATACCTCTCTCCAAGTCTCCATGTATAAATAGGTCTATACCCCAACGCCCCAAAGTGGGGACACAATAAATGAGCCCTATCTTATTCCTCAGTCTCTTCTTCTCTCCATCTCTCAAAAGACATGAAGACTGTAGTAGTAATTAAACCATCTTAGAAACAAAAACAAATCATTGTACCATCCAGCTTTTTCCTTCTTCTTCTCCCTTTCCTCCATCTCCTTCTTCCTCAACACAAACAAACAATTCTTCAGTAAATGAGCCCCTGTGTTCCAAGCTGGGATTTTGACGATTGCCCTCCTTCGAGGCTTCCCCTTCGCTCTCGCTCCAATTCAATAGCTCCTGATCTCTCCATGTACTCTCTCTCTCTCTCAATAAATACATATACACATATATTGTTGCCAATATTAATTAATGGTGATTTTGTTGCAGGGAAGGCTATCAAGTAACCGAACTAACATGGGAAAACGGGCAAATATCCATGCACAATCTAGGTCCCCCTCGGGTACCGAAGTCTTCAACAATGGCGGCTAATCCCCAATCTTCCAAGTTCATATGGGAAAAGCAACGGCCCAGCACCGGAACCCTCGAGTCAATAGTCAATCAAGCAACATGCAGCATGCCCACCAAGCCCCAATTCGAAGAAACTGGCGGCGCAGCCATCGCCGGACCTTCGGACGAGGAGCTGGTTCCGTGGTACGAGCACCACCATCGCGCAGCCACTGCCACCGCACCCGCAGTCTCTACCACAAACACGTTGGACGCGCAAGTGCCATGCACCACCGCTGCCACAGCCGTAGCCCATTGTGACCCGACAATTCGAGTCAGGGACAACTTGAACGTGCCAGGATTGGGCGGCGGCACGTGCTTAATTGGGTCCTACACTCAGGTGGGTTCGTGTAGTGGAGCCGCCGCTCAGGAGGAGAATGTCCTATTTCCCGGAAACCAGACAACGGCGAATCCTTCGGTGGCGGTGATGCCGGAGTGGAATAATCGCGGGGCGGAGCAGAGTGTCAGCGGCAGCGCCACCTTGGAGAGGGAAACTCAACAATTATGTCTTGATTCTAGCGAGATAGATTTTGGTGTCGGTTGTTTTGCTTCTACTTCGTTGGGGTCGCCGGAAAATGCTAGCTCCGGCAAGCCTTCTACCAAGGTTACAGCTACTGATGATCGTGACTCTGTTTGCCACGGTAGACCCCTGGTAATTAAAGTTTGATTCTTTTCAATTTTTTAGTCATGAAAAGTTCTTAATTATGAGTTTTTTAATATTTGTTTTCTTAAGGTTTAATTTTATATTTATATATTTATGAAGATGGGGGCAGGTGATGATGAGGAGGAGGAAGAGAAAAAGAAAGTGACCGGAAAATCTTCAGTTTCTACTAAGAGAAGTAGAGCTGCTGCTACACATAACCAATCTGAAAGAGTATTTTTCTTTTTTCTATATTTATTATTATTATTGGGGGTTCTTAATTTTGGTATACTAATTAATCATTGTTGTGATATAACTAGAAAAGGAGAGATAAGATCAACCAAAGGATGAAGACACTGCAGAAGCTGGTCCCAAATTCCAGCAAGGTACGATTGTGATGTATATACCATATTCCATTTCAATTTGTGGACTTTTTTTGCTTCCATATCTTATATTTTCCCAAATTTTTACTAATATAATATGTTTATATTTATGTAATATACACACGTACGATGTTTGAAAAGTTTTTTTCTACACATGTTACCGACGTATCTCCTTTTGGTGATGAGGTATATATGACCTATCAACACCAAGAGAAAACAAGTGGATATTAGTTGAAAATCATATTACACATACGAAAGAAGGTTTGAGTTTGACAAGAGCTTAAATCATAAAAGAGAGATTCCAATATAAATCATAAAAGAGACAATGATTGACGTAAGGTGGTCCAAACTATTCTCTTGCATTCATATTGAAAAGGGTAATCATCCTAGTCCACATATGATATTGCTCAATTTTGCAATTCTAGACAAGAGGTTGTTAGGTGTGGAGACAACTACCTGCTTCGCCATAAATCCCTTCTTCTAGTAGGCCCTTTGTATGCTCTCTCTCTCTCTCTTCCCATATCTAGCTATAGCTACTTAATTAGTCTCTCTTAGGCTATGTTTGATAGGATATGGAAAGAAAAATCGGAAGGAATGGAAGTATAAAAACCTTGGTAGAGAAAATAGAGAAAAAAAAGAAAATAATATTTTCTTTTGTTGTGTTTGGTAGGAGAGAAAGATGGGAGTAAATGGTTTTTTACACTTTCTATGGTTGTGTGTTCTATGGAAAATCATTTTCTTTCCAAAATTGGAAGGATTAAAAAATGACGGGTCTCATATGGAAAACAATTTTCTTTTCTTTTATTTTTTCTTCTTACCAAACACAACCCAACTTGTTATTTTCTTTTCCAAAATCCCTCCACCCTTTTCTTTTCTCTCATTTTTCCACTCTACCAAACATATAGCCTTAGTATAAAGAGATACAAGAAAATATTGTCCTAATAACAAGCTAACACTTTATGATTACTTGTGATCCAAACTGGGTTTAATAGAATTGCCCATAGGTTCTCAAATGAGAACATTACATGCATATATTATGTGTCATATTTATATATTTCGGTAGTAAAATTAAATATGGTGATGTTAATTTGATATGACAGACTGATAAAGCATCGATGTTGGATGAAGTGATTGAGTATCTGAAGCAATTACAAGCTCAAATTCATATGATGGGGAGAATGAACATTCCAATGATGTTGCCAGTGGCAATGCAACAACAACTCCAAATGTCCATGATGTCCCAAATGGGCATGGGAATGGGTATGGGCATGGATATCAACTCCCTCGCCCGCTCCAACCTACCTGCCGCCGCAGCGGCCGGCATCTCGCCGGTTCTTCACCCAATCCCCTTCATGCCAATGCCTTCGTTGGACGGGTCCGGTGACCGAGCCGTGCATCCTCCTATGGCACCAGTTATGCCGGACCATTTATCCCCCTTCTTTGCTTGCCAATCCCAGGTAGCCATATAGAAATAATCATCAAATTGTTCTATATAATACAATACAAGTCGTTACAATTCGGGTTTTATCGTTTCGCAGCCTATGACAATGGAGGCATACAAGAGGATGATGGCAATGTATCAACAGTATCATCATCATCAACATCCACCTTCAAGTTCAAAGAGCTGAGCTAGTTGATCCACGCATATAGACAAAAACATGAATCTCGCTAGGGTTTTAAGTCCCTTTCTAGTGCATGTAATGAACACATATATTTAATATATGCTTAGAGGGTTTATTATAATTATGTCTTATGATCTCGATAGTTTTACCCTTTGGCACCGGTAAAGTTAAGAGCTAGTAAGAACTGGTGTTTTGTACAATTATATAACTACGTACTTTTTAGCCCAGCCTTATTAGTATTATTATTTTTTACTCTTAATCAAAGACCTAGTAAAATCTATACATGAATTAGAAGTAGTTTTGAACACTCGACTAGACGGTGACAAAAGGGTGTGACATCTAACATGTAATGTCCACATAAAAGGGAACATATATATCAATGATTACCACATAATTAACCAAGTTGAAATCTATATATTTCTTACCCAATAACATTTTAGATTATGACTAAAGCTAGCTAATTAATTGTACTTTTAGAAATTGTGGTTACAAATTATGCACACACACACATATATATCCTGGATTAATTAAATTGTGTAAATGCCTCTATATGTGTGAGAAACACAAGTTCCAAATATATATATATATATATATATATATATATATATATATATCCTGGATTAATTAAATTGTGTAAATACCTCTATATGTGTGAGAAACACAAGTTCCAAATATATATATATATATAATCTATATGCGTGAGAAACACAAGTTCCAAATAACCGAAACTAAAGCAGCTACATGACAAGCAAATCCAGACACAGTTCCAATAATAGTAAAGCCAATCTATTTTGTTTATCAAGCTCGTGTCTCACTATCTAATCTGCAGGCTTATTATTTTATTGGCATAACACAACACATGAGCTAAGGCATTTTGTTCTCCTTTGTTTTTGTATGTGTACATTATATAGATTAACATTTTGGTACCTTGCAATTTTACTTTTTTCCAAAAATTATCTACATTTTTTTGAAAATGATTTAAAGTACCCCCTTTTTTGTATTTAGTATTATATATATATAAAATGGTCGGTTAATAATTGAGCGTCAAAACCATTTTTTTTCCCCTCTTACTTTTAGAGTTAGAAGGGCCAGCACAGGTTGCAAGTAGTTGTGTAACACATCAACTTTTAATAGTTTTTGGATGTGAAATGTGATGGGTGGCCACTTGTGTTGCCGTTTAGGAAATATATATAATAGATAGAAATGAGAGGATAAGATGTGTTAAAACAAATGATTGGAGATGGAAGGAAACGCTTGGACAATGAGAAAACCACACGCTCTTTATTCAAAATCTAAGTCCTCTCTTTAGATCGTAGAAAATCTTCTTGTTTTGGACTCATTAGAAAAAAATGTTATCTATCAACATTTATGACATTACAATAACATAGTGATTGTGAAGTTGTACTGAAAATGGACAATTAATTGAATCACCACTGTTGCAGATTTGCCAAGAGGTTTTCGCCGTATTATAATTTGGTTGGATATGCAACTATGCAAGTGAAAAAGGAGAAAAGTAAAAAAGACTGACATCTTTTTGCAAGAAAGTAGAAGAGAACTACATTGATAATATTCTTTTTTTATTTTATTATTATTTATTTAAAAAAAATCCCATAATTTAGAGATATAAACTTTTTAAAATTCGAACTCTATACGAGTATATTGTTCAAATTGCTTTTGATGTCTTACTAGATTTTACCTACCTAAGTTTTAAGACTGGATTTTTTAATATATTATTAAGGGTTTTTATCTATTTAGTATCTTTATAGTTTGTGTTTATTTCAAAAAGTATCTTTATTTTCAATAATCCCAAAAAATACTATCAAAATTGGGTTTTTAGCCATTTAGTACTCTAGGTTAAACTTATTTTATTTTATTTTATTTATTATTTTTTTTTATGTCCAAATAATTTAACTAAAATTCTTGAACTTATTGTCAATAACTTAGATTTTTTTTTGCGCCACAGATTTCTGAATTCTTCGAGTGTTAACCATTTGATCATAAAATTAAATAAAATTATTTTTTATTTTCTTTATTCTTTTTGTTCTTTTTCTTTATTTATTTTATTTTTCGCCCAAATAATTTAACTAAATTATTTGAACCTATTTTTTGATAACTTAAGTATTTTTTACGCCACATGTCCCTGAACTCTTTGAGTGTTAGCACTTTGAATTTTTAAAAAATCTAAGTTATTCAAAATAGGTTCAAGAAATTTAGTGACTGTTTGGTTGAGTATTTGAAATACCCAATTAGTATTTCAAATACCCTAATCAAATAGGTACGAATAAAGAAAAAAAAAAAGAATTTTATTTAATCATGAGACAAAATTGCTAACAGTTGAAAAATTCAAAGACCTGTAACGCCAAAAAAATAATAATCTAATTTATTAACAATAGGTTCAAGAAATTTAGTTAAATTATTTGGGTATAAAAGAAAATTAAAGAAAAATAGAGAGAAAAATAAAAAGAAAAAAAATAAAAAACGAAAAACGAAAAAGAGAAAAAAGAAAAATTAAAAATTTAATCCAAGGACCAAATTGATAATACTCGAAAATTTTAGGGACTTGTGATGCAAAAAATTCTAAATATAGAGACAAGTCCAATCTTGTCATTTTTAAAAATTTAGTAAACTTAAGTTTGACCCAGAGTACTAAATAGTTGAAAATCCAACTTCGATAATATTTTTTGAGATTATTAAAAACTAAGGTATTTTATGGTATAAATGTAAATTACAAGATACTAAACTGATAAAAATATATAAAAAATTAAAAGAATATAACTAATAAATGGCCATAATAGCTTGCAAAAATC
>WUAT03444430.1:0-16899 GCA_010015005.3 Ulmus americana
TGTTGTTCAACTACATGTCTAGTTTCAGTGCTCAAATTTTATTTTATTTTTTTTAATCTTCTAGTTCTAGAAGCATTGACCCTTCATTTTTCTATCTAGGTTTGCTTTCTTAAGTTCATTTTCATGTCCAAGTTTGTGTCATTTCTATAGGCTAAGCATAAAAGGTGCAAGCTTTTCAGCTTGTGATTCAAATTTGTTGGGGAAAGAAAGACTTTGATTGATAATGGGAATGGAAAGTTAAAGACTGAAGTTGAGAAGAATGAGAAGAAGAAGAAGAGTGTGAAGGATGAGATCCCAGAAAAATTGGAACCTATGTGGGATGATGGGTATGCCACTGAGACTGTGAAAGATTACTTTGATGCAGTGAAGGAGATGATTAAACCTGATGGCGGACCACCACGGTGGTTTAGCCCCATTTGTGTGGGTGTCCCCAAAAGGATTCCCCAATTCTGCTATTTTTGACTGGTAAATTATGCCTCACCATTGCTGATGAACTCTTTTAACTTGGTTTTTAGCAAACTATACATATTCCTTTGTTTTTCATATCTTCTGACCAAGTACTATTACTAACTCTTCTTTCTTCAGTTAACACCTCACACAGCCGGAGACAAATGATAAATATATTTTCAGTAAACTGATGTGGCAAGTTGATGTTTCTTGCAGATGGTTTGGGAACCCAAGTCAATGAAAAGGGAATTACTTATTATAATAATCTCATTAGTGCTCTTCTTGAAAAAGGTAATAGTTTATTTGTATTTGGTTTCCTTCCTTGGTTCAATACTTATCAAGACATTTGCAAGTATCCAGCCTTATGTAACTCTGTACCACTGGGACATTCCTTTGCATCTTTTATGAGTCAATGGGTGGGTGGCTGAATAAGGAAATTGTGTAAGTATTATATTAATTGTAAATTGTTTATAGGAAACCTGCTTAGTATTTTGGTACTGCAGAAGTTCAGATTCCATGATGTAAAAAAAGATTACAGTCATCTCTAATGCAAAGTCATGTGAAACATATATGTTCTAATCATTACTCAACGCATCTTATTTAGAATTCAAATGTGAAATATGTTTCTTTAGACTTCAATTCTATTTCCCCACAGTAAAAGTTTTGGTCATAAAAGCTTCTTATATGTTGTTAAGATTGTACTGTTGGATAATAGCAGAAGCAGATCACATGGAATTACTAATACAATATTTTTCAATGATTTTCTGGGGAAAATCACAGTAATGTATTTATCAATTTTCTATAAATTTGGTCTTTATGGGTCTCCTATATTTCAACAAATGCAGAAAATACTTTTCAATCTATGCGGATACTTGCTTTGCAAATTTTGGAGATCGTGTAAAGCACTGGTTTACACTCAATGAGCCCCTTCAAACTTCTGTGAATGGTTATTGTATTGGAATATTTGCTCCTGGAAGAAAAGACGGTTCCTCGACTGAACCATATTTGGTTGCACACCATCAACTCTTGGCCCATGCTGCTGCTGCTTCCATATACCATGCCAAGTATAAGGTATGTTGCACAAGTTTTCAGTTCCTTTCTTTATTGTTAATTGGAATGGAAGCACCATTTCCAATTCCCTAACCTCCCAATTCTGTAACTGGTGAAGGCAGTCTTGAATGACCACGTTTAGGACTAAATTGGACGACCATAATCCCAACTAATTTCACTTCATCCTATGATCCAAAGTAGGCCTTAAATTTATATCATTAGCTTATCTAATGAATTTAGCTTATGGGTCTTTCTAAGTTAGTATTATGATATATCTAGCTACTCCAAAATGAAGAAAAAAAAATTATATACCTAGATTCAAAAACTATATTGAAGAAAGAGAAGTATGAGGAGGATTAGAAGTCCACCAAACAAAGAAGACAAAATAAAACTGACATCATAAGAAAACTTTCCAGTCTCTCACGATTTCTGAAAAAGTATCTCATTACTTGTCTCCCACCCTGAATTGTCATCTTCCTCAACATCATCAAAAACTCTTTTTTTTCTTTCCTAACCAAAATTTTTCTCCTTGCTCTTTCAGGAAAAACAAGGGGGGAAAGTGGGTTTGGTGGTAGACTGTGAATGGTCAGAACCCAATTCAGAAAAGATTGAAGATAAAATTGCCGCGGCAAGGCGCATTGATTTTCAGCTTGGATGGTAGCTTCCCTGAATTTTTTTTAATTGATGCATTACATCAAATAGTGGAGTCAACTTTAGTATTTATTGTTCATCAAAAAAATAAATAAATAAACTTTAGTATTTGTTAACAACTAATTCTTCTACAGGTACTTAGATCCAATATATTTTGGAGACTATCCTGAAGTTATGCGTAAAAAAGTTGGAGATCGACTTCCTAAATTCACGGAGGAAGAAAAGGAGTTGCTAAGGGATTCTGTGGACGTTCTTGGTCTAAATCATTATACATCAAGGTTCATTGCTCATGTAGCAGAAAGCCCTGAGGAAAGTGATTACTATAAAGCACAAGAGATGGAGAGAATTGGTAATTCCCACCTCTCCTTTTTTATGTCCTTCTGAATAGAAAGTTGTCTTAATGTTTGCTGTTCTTTATTGTCAGTTGAATGGGAAGAGGGTGAACTCATTGGTGAGAAGGTAATGGATTGTGTCTCTTTCTTTCTCTTACATTCTCTTGTACACCTCACATTTCACTTGGTACAAGCAAACTACTTGTTATATAAACTGTTTGCAATCTGCTGAATGATTAATCTGGCAGGCGGCATCGGAATGGCTTTATGTTGTTCCTTGGGGCCTCCGGAAGATTCTCAATTACGTAGCCAAAAGATACAATAATCCCACAATTTATGTTACTGAGAATGGTAAGCAATTATAGATTTTCCTTTCAAACTTACTGTTCTGCACATGAGAACTTCTGTGTCCAAAATATGAGCAAATAGAAACTCAATTTTTCTTCTTCTTCACGTCTACCCATTATCTCTACCTGAAGCTGTCACTTTTTCCCTCCCTCCGCCACTTTGCATAAGACTAGATCACTCTCTCTTGAATGTAGCTGTCTTAGAACCTCTGCCATGGCCTATCTAACTTCAGAGTGTAAACTGCTTGAAGAGTAGAAAAACTGAATCTCGTGCAAAGTTTCAAATATCAAATTTGAAACTTCTAAAGGTACTCTTGTTTTCAGATCACGTTCATAGAAAAACCATCTCTAAAATATGCCTAAACTGGCCTATTGTATGGGTAGGAAGGCTTACATTTGTAGAGTCTAATGTACATAGAAGGGTAAAAATTTAATTCCCCATTTTATCTAGAAGATCAAGTTGGTTTGAATATGAACCTATTCACTATTCTTGTTTGCTTGTATGCTATATTTGCATTCAAATAAGTCAATTTTGTCCATGGTGATCTGATCATAAAATCCACCGTTCCCATTTTTTTTAACTCATTTGGTGTTGAAGACCATCTAAAGTTCACAAGGCGAAATCTTAACACTTGGATTCTTACCTTTTTGTCCTTTTTTTAAGGCATGGATGATGAAGAAAATGAGACTGCTCCCCTTCACGAAATGCTAGATGATAAACTGAGAGTTAATTACTTCAAGGGATATCTTGCGTCAGTTGCTCAGGCTATAAAGTAAGTCACTTCTATCACATTACAATAGAACATCTCTCATTTCAATTCGATCCCGGTAGTCCTTCATGTTTCCAACCTGTTAAACTATGCATTCTTCTTCCTTTGCTTCATCTTGATAATTTGTTATACATTTCGCATATATTAATATTCATACAAACAACTCAAACACGACACACGAATCCACATTATGTTACACAAAGCTTTCCATGGCTCTGTTACCTCTATTTGGGCATTCCTGAGCTCACTTTCAAAAATTTACAAAATAACTTGGAACATGTTTTGATTTGTGAAAAGATAGCCTCTTGATAAATTTGCGTTTGACAGGGATGGAGTAGATGTGAGGGGATACTTCGCGTGGTCATTAGTGGACAACTTCGAGTGGGCTCAAGGTTATACAAAGCGTTTTGGCTTGGTTTATGTCGACTACAAGAACGGGCTCACACGCCACCCTAAATCTTCTGCATATTGGTTCCTGCGCTTCTTTAAAGGTGATGAAATTAAAGAAGGCAAGGAAGACTAATCATATTCTATACGTACACCATACAATATCACCAGCTTCCTAAGAATAAAAAGGGGCTTGACGTGTGTTCTTGCTTCTTTGCATCAATACTTATTCCTACTGAACTCTATTTTGGCCTCTTATACTACATTGTGATAGAAGTCCTGTTTTTATTATGTAATTTTCTTGTTATTTCGGAACCTTCCTAATCCGATCCCTCTTTTATGGTTGATGTAAAACTATTCTTAATGTAGATTGTAGACTTCGTATGTTTATATATAATATTGAGGTTTTCGATTTTTTAACACTCCTAAATATATTAGAATAGATGGCTATCATGTATTTTTGAACAAATTTTCAGGTTTGATGAGGATACGTATTTTTTATTGGGATTTTTTCACTCTAGTACCAGTGGTTTCAATTTTTCCCATTTAATACTTTCGTTTCCAGTAACTACATTTAATTTCCCTATAGTTCCATTTTATTACATTTTGGTACTCTAAGTCAACAAAAGTCAACAAACCCAAACCCATAATTGCTTATCCCTCTTGTTCAGTCTCAATGTACAAAGAAATAGGGTTTGGGTTTTGATTCGATTTTTGTAATTTTTTATTTGGTTTTAGGTTTATCAGCTTTCAATTAGAGTTGCTTGTGGACTTTCATGGCCATTAAATCCATTAATCAACCAAGAAAAAACCCCATTTAAGAAAACAATCCAAAATTGTTTATTATTCAGAATTTTCCTCGAGTTTTCCCGGAATTGAAGTGGTTATGCTCTATGTTCTGATGATTGTTATTAACCAACACTGTACATGCTCATGGAAGATTACACTTCCGGTGAAATCCTGGATTGTAGGTGGACTAGTGGCAAATGAGTAATGTCAAGTAGATCCAATGCTGAAACTAAACAATGACTTGAGAGCTTATGTCATTTTTCATATTTATGTTTTCTTTCCATTATGTGGTTGTGCGCTATAAGAATTCTCAAATCTCACTCATTTTGATAATTCGAACTAAAAGAATTGTAAAAATCTCATTATTAAGGCAGCGGTGAGGGGCTGGTGGTGGCCGGCAATCCCCCCACCGGAGGGGATGGGTGCTGGGGTTTGTTTTTAATTTTAATTATTTTAAATAATTTCAAAATATTTAACGAAATTTAAATTATAATGCAAGGGTATTTTGAACCTTACACGTCTCAGGGTCCAAAATATAATAAAATTTAATCATATAGAGATTAAATGCAATTATAGGAGAACGAAGGTACTAAATGAGAACAATTAAAACCAGAGTATTAGAGTTAATTTTGTTCGATAAATAATGAAATGAGTTGGTATAACCTAAGATCATTTTACACATTATAATTGACTTTTTCTGTTGGCTCAAGATTATTATTTAATAGTTGTCATAAATATTTATTTGTAATACAAAGTACTGGAAATGGATACCATGTTTACTAAAAAGACCCATTTCTTTAACTTCGCAAGACAAATAAAAACCTAACCTAAAATTTCCATTTTCAACCCTTTCTCGCCAAATGGGTCAAAAGCTTAAAACCCTTTTCTGACCCTTAGCTCGTTTCCTGGCAGCCAAAAAATTGGCCGTTTCATAGCTTTTTGCTGCGTTATAATCCAACCAAACTACTACCTACCACTTTACCGAGAAATATAACATAATATAATAAAGTATTTCAAACTTGGCAAACTAAGCATAGATAATTGGAACAAATAAATAAAATTAGCATCTTGAATTGCACAAAGATAATATGTTACAAATATATACATAAATAAGATTTCATGTTATAAAGTAGTTTTGCTACAAATCATCAACATGATACACCCCCGTTAAACTACCAATTACATAGAAGAACTATAAATATGACAAGACATATTTCCTATCTCCCCCCAAAACAAAAACCCTTTTTCTCATTTCCGCCCATCAAAGAAAACAAGGACGATATCAACCAGAAGAAAAATCTAATCAGAAACAATAGTAATTAACAACCATCATCGGCCAAACTACAAGTATGATGAGCGTGTTTTCGACTTTATCAGAATCTCCTATGTAAGATTTCAGAAGTCCGATTTCATGAGCTTTATTTTCGGCTTTATATTAATGTTGTCAAAGGGCTTTGGCTGCTCTACATTGATGTAATCCCTTGTCTTAAGAACCTGAAAGTTGTGGATTCACAAAATCAACAAACGGAAAAATAAAAACGATTAAGAAACACTGATGGAAGCAAGATTTTGTGGAAGTGGAACTTCGAATCGAAAATTACAACTTTAATGAAAGAACATACCAGTGTTTCGAAAAACATCCTTGATGCTTCTTTTCGAGTTTTACCGGTTAACAGATTGTCCATTGGGAGAATCCTTTGCCCCGGAACAGTTTCCTTGTCGAATAAAGTTTGGAGATATTTGCCAACAGCCCTAAACAAAGAAACATCAGAAAGGGTGTCAGATAACAAATGATAAAATTTTTAATTAACTATGATTATGCAAACAAGCCGTTTGCTTGTAACCTAAATTAGTAAAGACCAGAAACAAATGACAAGCATAACAAAGTTCCTTAACTAATTTAAAGTGTTACATTAGTTCAAGTGACAGAATATTTGTCCCGTGTATTTAAAGCAGAACAGAACTGCCAAAACCACCTAAAAAGCAATTTTGAAGACTATGCGTTCCTTTCCACACTTTCCCCTAAGATTAGCGCAAACCAATGGAAGCAATACACACCTGGTTCGAGAAGACCATCCACTATTTTCGGTAAGACGAGGAGCATCTTCAGGACCTGGCATATCATCGTCATCGTCGTCTTCAGCTATATCATCATCATCTACGTTCAAAAATTCTGAAAAAGGAAAAGAAGATATTATAAATCGAAAGACACCAGGACCCATATACAGAGTATAAGAGCTCCAGATTTTAAATATGTAACTTTAATGAAGCACAACAGAAACAGGCCGAATTTTGTAATTGACTCAAGCAAGCAAGAGAATAAAAAATAAAAATATAAAAAGAACCTGTGTCATGTCCATATGCAACATCCTCGTAATCCTGCACCATAACCAACAACAGAGTAAGTACACGAGAAACAGATATGAGCATCAGTCTTAAGAGAAATTATGGTAAAACGAGGGGTCACAGAAAATAACCCTCTCCAGCAGAGAAGCTACAAACACATTTTAGAAGGAAAATCAGTTTATCTGTTTATTTTTAATTTTTTTCCTCGTTGAGGAACATTATATCCCGTAATTACATCTTGAAGAACATGACAGTCATTCCAAAGAATATAACTAAAAAAAAAAGAATTTTTAATTATAACTCAGAACAAATAGTAGACAAAACAAACCAAAACACAACATATATAAGGGAGATATATTACTATATAAAAGTTGAAGCTTGAAGAGAAAAAAGATGAAACATACATCAAAATTGACTTCAGTATTCATGGTACTCTGCGGATCAGCTTCCTGAAAGTCTGCATTTACTCCTTCATTCAAGGAAGCATTTTGTGCATCCAAATTGAATTCTAAAGAGAAACTAGCATCTACTCCGAGGTCCTTGTCATCATACCCCAAGTTTGAAGCAAAAAGTTCATCCTCAATGGCAATGCTCAAGTTATTATTTTCAATTCTTTCTGCAGATTCATCCCCATTGACAAAAGCCACAGTATCAAGTCCAACAGTTTCCTCAGAGGCTGCCACAAAGGAAGCATGCTGATCGCTTGCATGTTCAGATTCAACTTTCTCAACATCTACTCCCACTTCAGAATCATGTTCCACAACTTCCGTTGCATCATCTCTTCTACCATCACTTAAGTCCACTAGTGATGCATCCTCAACAGGTTTAGTATCACACTTTGGTGATATGCATGATGCATCCATCTGCATAGAAGCATCAACATCATCATTTTTATCCATACAATCTGCTTGGACAGCAATGTCCCCTAACGCTGGAACATTGTTAGAAACAGGGTCAGTTGGGAATGACGACTCAATCCCATGGACAGTATCATTTACTGCAACAGTAACTTCAATATTTTCTCCATCAATTTCCATTGCAGCTACCTCCCCCAAAGGTTCATGTTGATCATCATGCTGGATCTCATTCTGAATCTTAACACTATCAGGTTGTGCTTCCATATCATTTCTCAATAACTCAGAAGGCTCTAAATCCTTTTCTGACTCAACAGGAACGTTGTCTTGAACTTTTGCAGAAACCCTGATTTTGCTTAAGTCAAATGGCTCACGGTATAAAGATATTAGTTCCACTGCCATGCCTGAAATGCATAGGAATAAATCAGAAAGTTGTAAAGGGCATTTAGATCAAAAATAAAATGAATGGACAATTTCAAGACTCAGATGGCACACAGATCCCATGATATCCGTACTACCAAACTCGTCATTGTGCATCTTAAAAGGGAGAAAACAATGACATAAGATAGCAAAGAAACCCAAAATCTCCTTAGAGACACAATCACCATATGTTGCCACATGCGTTTCCGGTTGTATCAAGTCACAAATTAAAATACAATCACTATAAATGGACACCACACTCCCACAAAGTTCAATAGAAAATAGATACATCACCAGTAAAAATGGGTTCACTAAAGATCTCCTCTTCCAAAAATTGTCTCTGAATCATTGAAATTTCTTCGAGAGTGCAAGGAGCTTTCTTCCGCATGCGACGTATGTCCTCAGTATTTGTCAACTGTAGCCGTATTGTACTTCAGAGAAAAAATAAAAAATAAAAAGAAAGAAAAAATTGTGAGTTCTACCGCATGAGAATCACAAGCAAACTGAACAATTTGTACAAAGAGGATGCAGCATGCTTAGTTAGATGTGAATTATGATATCTTACATCACAATAAACATAATAAAATATGAAAGTGCAAAATTTAAAGTAAGACTACTGCTAGGATTACTTGACTCCCACATAACTAGTCGCCACCAATACACATACTTTACATAGAACATTGACTAACGCTGTGTCAGCAAGGCTGATTGCTCCAGCTGCACAATTTTAGACCATCTCATTCAACTTATGAACAACTTGAGTGCCATACCAAAGCAACAAGGAGGTGCTAAAAATCAAACTAGAGATCATTGTCTATTCTAGACAAGTATTTACAATTTGCATTACATGAAAAACTGAGCTGCTATAGTGCACAGAACATCTGTTTTAAAAAAACATAACAAAAAATATTTGGGAGGTAGACTAGTGATAAAGTAACCTGATGAACTATGTCAGTGTGGTTATCATAGTTCCATTTCCTAGTGGCTCACACCATTGAAAATCATTCAAATAAAACGCACAAATATTTATCTGGTAAGTTGGTAACTCCGTCACTTTATGTCCAGAGTGGAAACTCCATTTAAACAAGGCACAATAGGTAGTTGTCAAACAGATTTTGTTACATTGTAGGAATTGTTCTTGATAAACTTATATGACAACCCCTAACATAATAAACTAGAAATGATGTTTGGTCGATAAATATGTTTTAACAAAAATTTGAACATGGAAACTAAGACTTACTCGCCATGTAAAACCATCATATCATCAATAAGAACTTTCCTTTTCGAGGCACTAGCCCGGGGAGCAGACCGAAGGCGTTTAGTGGAAGTATTCTCAGGCACAGGTGGAGTGGGCTTCATTTTCAAAACTGATGATTTTCTTCCAACTGGAGAAACATGAAATACAATCAAATCATAACGTCAAAATATATAATCAATTATATAACAGAAACTTCACTGAAAGAATTGCCAAGAAACCCAATTTTGACCAAGCATAGCACACGATGCCAGACTAAGCATAGCACACATTAAGAAAGTATCATTTATATACCTAAAATAGAAGACAACAAATCATCATCATCAGGAATGGATTCCGCTGTTTTCGTTTTCTTTGATCTGGTCATATCAAATGATTCACTGGAGTTTAGACTATGCACTGTCAAAGTAGTCTCTGTGAAACTACGTTTTCTTCCTGTCGTGACATTGATCCCAGCATCACCCTCATCAACCCCAGGTGTAGATTCCACTAGCAAATCATTTGGTTTGCGAGTGAGCTCCTCCGGCGCAGAGAGCAGCTTTTCAGGTGCAGGCAAGTCTGATGCAGCAGACCTGTCTAAACTCTCCAACTGATTATCACAAGATTCTGCATTATTCATTCCTTCATCCAACTTCCCGTGATCGTCAGGAGTCTTTTCGCATAATGCAGGTTCTGAAATCTGTTTTCTTTCCGAGTCTACTTTCATAACATCATTTGTATCACTCCCTTCACCTAAAAGGAATCGAAGAATCAGTAATTTACATGGACATATCTGATTGAGAAAACGTGCACCCCAAGGGAAGATAAAGAAGCAAGCAGTGCATTATTCCCTCTAGATTTCTCTAACACGCACGGCCAAACAATCTCAAATGGTAAATCAGACAAAATACTGAATGTTTACCTGCAAGAAATGAGGGATTGGATTGTTGCAGAGAGTTGCAAGGATTAAGCGTAGGCAATTCACTAGATGCCATCCCTCTATTTTTTGGTTCCTGAAACGTCTGAACTTCAATATTGACAACCTCAGGTCTCTCAGGTGATTCAGATGGACATACAACATTTGATGCCAATGCATTGCTAGGAGAGCATGACTCGCCCATTCTGTTATGAACTTCAGCCTCATTTGAACAAGTTCTGCGACCAGTATCCTCCAGCTCAGTGGTGACCTGGGAGCAAGTAGGAGATGCAACTGTTTCATCCAATCTAACTCCAGGAGACCCTGCACACTCTACATCTGTCTTATCTACAGGTATTGTACTTGGTTCATTGTTTATAACAACGCCACTATGAATATCTTCCACCCTGTTTGGTTCATTGTTCATTGTACTATTGTTTCCATTTGAAGATTCTGGAACGTCAGGATTAGGTTTAACATGCTCAACTGTAATTGGAGAAGGTATGGAAGTACAAAGGCCATTCTCTACAGAAATGTTCTCTGCAGTCATTGCGGTAGATGATGAATGTTCCTGCTGCTTTGCTTGTCTGATCTCCATTTCACCCGAGAGGTAACCATTCTCCTCAGAATGGCCAACGTTTTCATTATCCAAATTCTTGCAAAAAAGCCCATCTCCTGCATTATCATCCCCATGATGGGCATCAGATTTAGCATTTGCTGTGCCTTCTGCTGCTACTGATTCTAATACATAGTCTTCTTTTGCTTCCATGTGACCATCAAAGTCCCCATATTCCATGAATCCAGGAGTAAACGGAACATCATCATGCTCAGCTAGGTCTTCATTCTATTAAAAAAACAAAGAATTCAAATCACAGAATTAGTGACTATATCAAAATTAGTGGAAATGTGAATCATAAATCACCCCCACCCCCCACAATGGAAGAACATGCATTTCAAAAAATGAAGGATTTAAAAAATAAAAAAAAAAGAGTAGCAGAATGTTGGTAACACTAGTCAACCTGAACTCCAGCACCATTCTCTTCCATCATTGTCAAAGCTCCAGATATCCCTTCATAATCATTCCTTTCCTCAGGGATCATTGGTTGAGCTAAATCCAATTGATCAGCACTGCAAAAACAGAACATGTAAGTGCATCACAAGGATCAAGTCTGCTCCTAATGATCAAAGGGACAAACATGCAAATATTGTATTGTAACACGTCCCTACCCATCCCGAAAATTACAGTACTGTGTAACATCTTAAGCATGAGGCAACGAAAGTGATAGAATAAAACAAAGAGAGGTAAAAAATTAGGCATGGATAGTATAAAGCAGATTGCAGGTAGCCTTAAATTTCTCAATCCACAACTTTTTCAAAACAGAAAGGGAAAATATCACATACAAACTTTTTTTATTGAATGTCAACCAAGTCTAATAGAGGAAAGAAATTAAAAAAAAAAACCAAACAACCAAACAGTTCGAGCTGGACCAAAACACCATGAATTTAATATAAAAGAATAAGTGATTTGACAAGGACTAACTGTCCAAGTAAGTCATGCTAAAAGAAACATCAAAATGGAAAAAAGAAAATGCACCAAATCATTCAACTTTCTAATATATAGAACTAATCAGAGTGATTCTTTGTAGGTATTGCAATTTATTACAAAATCAAGAATTGCACAGCATCCATTCAAAAAAAAAAATGACAACACAAATCCAATGCTAAAGAAATGTAAAGTGCTTACTCTGGAGCTTCATCATTCCCTTGGGCCGCAACCTTGCCTAAGAACATCTCCTGTTTGACATCATTCAAATAAATTGAAAAAGAAGTTCATGTAAGCAACATAAATCTGAGTTTTGTCGCAAAATTAAGTACTATAAATTATAGAGCAATTCTACACAAATAGGCAATCAAATTATGTTATTTTCTCCAATTTTACAAATAAAAAATCAGCTTTTATCAAACCACCAATAAAAACCAGCCTGTTCATCCTTTACTTTGTACCAAAGCAAAATAATGTAACTGCCTTCAGGCACATGTTCGATGCCCCTTTTTGGTTCACTTAGAAGAGAATAATTGTTATCAATCTCAAAAATTGGATTTTCCATTTCAAAATCTATGTAGTAACTATCCCAATTCCGTTTCCTTTTACGAAGGTACTTGTCAGTGATGCTCGGCTAGTACAATAAATTTTCAAGTACTTGATAACGCTTATAACTGACAATGCACGTGCATACAGTCAAAATGACTTTCACTAACATCTCAGTACTTGTTCTTTTAATGAAATTTATGCTGTCAGAAGACAAATGAACATATACAAACTAAAACTTTAATTGAATCTAATATTACTCAAAAGGAACCCTAAAGCTGTCAAAATAATGCAGAAGAATTATGAACTAGTCTTGCAATCTTATCTATCTTTTTAAATAGAATATATGTTTTTTTATTAAAGGAAAATAAAATGAGCAGATTCAAAAGATTTGCATCAGTATTAATAACACATGAATCTAATTCAGTCCTATTGTAGCCTTTACTTTCTTTCCCCCATTTTGACGTACAATTTTATGATTAATGAACCTAAGAATCCGATGAACAAAACCAAGACCCTTACAAGGCGACTCTTTTTTTTTTTTTTATAGGAAACAAAACCTAATGTAATAATGAAAATAAAAAATAATCAGGACGAAAAAGAACATTTGAATGGACAAAGATGTCCACTGAGAGTTCTAAACAAGACATTCCTAAATGTGAGCTCAACAACAACCCTGGATGTCTACAAACCTGTGTACATTTATCCATGTCAAGGTAACAATAAGAAAAGCACAGTAGAGGAAGAAATTCAGTACACGAGAAATTTCAAATATATCAATACCATGCCAAGAATAAAATAACTAAGCCAGAAATTTAACATAATATGCAACACCTCAGGACTCTTTCAAGACACACCAAATCATACACATCAAACTTTACCTCATCAAGGTCCAAACCAATTTGAGAAGCATCACCATCACCAAACCGCTCTGGAAACAAAGCATAAAATATTGAAAATTGGGTTTAGATGGTGTAGAAGCATAACCATCAATATAATAAATGAATAAAAGCAATTAAGCAGCCAATACTTTTTCTAATAGAATTAAAATCGAGAGCAATTAGGCAACCAATACTTTTTGTAATAGAATTCACATCAAACCACAGCAAAAGAAAAAAGTTACAAACCATCCAATCCAAACTGAGATGTGGAATAAGCAATGCCCTCCATTGTATCTTGGAGGGTGATCTGTTCTCTTGAGCTGACATGGTGATCAACATAGTTACTGCAAGAAAGTCAACCGTTAATAAAAACAGATATTCTACTCAAGCATAACCACTAAAACTTTAGAATCTGTTAAAAATATGTCATAACTAACCCCTGAAATATTTCATTATCGGGCAGCTCGAAATCATCAAGATCAAAAGTCTCCGGCAAAGTTATGGAATGATATGGTGCAGTAGATTCTTCTGGAGGTAAATCAACCGCAGTGGAACGGAAAGCTTGCTTTATCTTAAGCAAAGCTTCACTGCAATCATCGAAAAGGTAATTCACCTTTCTAGAATATATCCTCACTACTCCGAGTAAAAGATGGCTGGACAACCGCAGTGCTATAGGAACATCGGGAAAAAGAATTGAATCTGTTGAAAGATAATGAATCATACAAATTCGGTAAGCATATTGAAAAATTAATCATAACAATCACGGGAAAGAACAAAAAACCAGAAAGTAGATGATAATCACTAAGTGCTGTATTTTGTTACTAAAAACCATCATAGATATTTGATACAAATATTTTGATAAGTAAAATAGTTAAAAAGCAAATCGTAGTGCAAGAGTTTCACCATAGCAAAAGAATTCCTCCCACTAAGTAATTCAGCATATTTAACCCATAAAATGGATAAATACTTCTCTCTCATATTAAAATTCATAATAGAAAGAGTGTTATGCTAAAGAAAATTATTAGAGAATTCAAAGGAGTCTCCATGGCTTGATTAAAAATACAAAGACCTAAACAGCTGTAGCTAGTTCACTTCCAGGTTTAAATAGTAAGGATAGATATGGTAACTTTGAAGTTTCATCTATCCAAGTGATTTAGTGTAAAATCTAAACTGATATTCTTTCTACGCATCGGCTACTCCGAAGAAATTCCATTGTAATTCTATTAATTTAGGTATACGGAAAAGCTAAGTACACGATTGCTTATTTTTTTACTTGGGTGATTGAGAAAATGTAATTACGCTAACAAGATAGTTATTTTAGACCAAAATATCAAAACTACAGAATTATCATCATGTTGCAAAAAGTGATTTGTTCAATGTCAACTAAGCCTCTAACAGTGTTCTTGCCTTATTCTAATTTAAATAACCTTGCACTATAACACAAACCAAAAAATAGTAATTTCAACAATATAAAAGCTAATATTCCAATAATTTGTCCTTTTTGAAAAGATATTAAACAAATTACACAGCACGTAAATGGTAAAGAAATGAAACTTACCAACTGAAACTCCAATATCGGTGTCAGCTACCTGATTCTTGCGAAGCTTCCTCTCCAAATGTGCAGCTATCCATATAGTCCCAAGTGGCCCCTTTTTGGCCAATATAAACTGAGAATAAAACATCTCCTAAAATTTTCTTCACACTTTACTTCAAAATAGAAACCCTAGCTTTCATACACCAAATTACACTTCTGAAAATCCAAAACTCTACACTCCTTGCGAACACCGAACCAAGTGAATCGTGAACACCAAAAAAAACCGAACTATCACAACAGAACTGGATCTGAATTGAAGTTTCTATCTTGGGAAAAACCCAAACCACCAAATCAAGGGAGGAAATTCCAATTCAACAAAATCTTACAAAATACGCCATAGAAACCCTAATTTCCATAAAAGGCGTCTATCTCCCATTTGTGCCCAAATTCCAATCCAAAGCTGAAAATTATCGAATTAGGAGAAGAACCCAACTTCAAAGCCAAAACTGCAGCCAAAAAAAAACTAACTTTAATTCCCCAAAAAACTTCCTTTTCGGAGGAGAAGATCAATTAAGAAGCAAAAAAATTTCCAAGACTTCAGAAATTACCAATTCGAGCTAAATCTACAAAGGAAAATTGATAGCTACGATAGAAACCCTAGAACCGAAATGGAGACGAGGTCGCTCAATTGGGAAAGTCCAAGCGAGAGAGAGAAACCCAAACCAAACCCTAAATTGCGCAAAAGAGGAGCTAAAACAGGAACTGAGTCGGAGATCGGAGCGAGTCGACTCGTGAAGACGAGTCTAAGACTTGAAAGAGAAGAAAACAGACACGAAAGTCGGAGAGAGAAAGAAGAGAGAGAGAGAGAGTTTTGGAAGAGAGAATGCTGATAGGAGAAGTGACTTGCTTCAAAGATTTTCATAAATAGATTTCCGAAACATGCCCACGAACGATACGCGGACACGTACGCAAAAGGAGGGAATTAGTGGAGTTTTGAGGGGTATTTTTGTCTTTTTAGGGCATCAATTAATTAGCTGATCTTGATCAAGTTTTTTCTTTTTCTTTTTTTTTTTAATGTAAAAAATAAATACAATAAATCTCAAAGTTTGCGCTGATTGCTGGCTTGCTATTTTTTATTTTTCCCTCTCTCATTTTGGGTTGTGTTTTTGGGCAAAAAGTTGTTTTAGTGTTTGGCGCTCTGTTTTGAAAATCCAAAGTTGAATTGTGTTTTGCCATTTTACTTTTATTGCATCTCTTTAATGGTTGATTTGAACTAAATTAAAATTTCGCAAGGAACAGAAATATTACAAGAAATATCGATACCGATATCACAAAAAATTGAAAAAATAATAAATATTGACTTAAAAATATATAAATTTGTAATGAAATTTTGAGATATGCTAAAACAAACATTGTTTCATTGATTGAATATTATGTTATAATACAAATATTGTATATATCATATAATAAATTTAAATATGTAAATATATTGCATCATACAATATTTATAATACTTTATAAACTTTATACTAGAACTTATGATGAATTATTTGTATTGAATTATTAACATTTAAAAATAAAAATATTTATAATACTTTACAAATTGAGTTATTTGCAAGTGGGCAGTAATATTAATTTTTCTAGAAACAATTAAAAACTTACAATTGAAATCAGGAACATCAGAAGTATGACAAACCTCATCAAGCAAAATTCCAAATTTATTGAGATACTTCTTCCTTGTTTCAATAGCATAGATAACAGTTGAGCAATCATTAGAGCATCTCCAATGCAATGCTAAACAAGTGTGCTAATTCTATATTTTGGCATATTGTGAAAAAATACTTCTCCAATG
>WUAT03445540.1:0-16893 GCA_010015005.3 Ulmus americana
ATTAAACGAAAAAGGAGCTATGTTACCCAATCTATAAAGATTGTAAATAAACAGTAAGTTAGAAGAATTTACTAACCATTTTAAGAGTTAAGGAGTAAAGTGATAAATTAGTGAAATTTTAGAGGAACATTGGAGTCAATTAATCTTATTTTTATTAAAATTGGATTAACAGAGAAAAATCACATGTTCGACATCTATCATATAAAAGATTAAATAATCTAATCAACATCTACGTCTACATCTACATCTACATTCTTAATATCTTATAATTTAAAAAGAATATATCAATGGGTGCCATTAATGTATACAGTCTCAATTAAGCCATCAATTTTTATAAATGGTCTAAGTGAGCCATTATTTGTAATATTTAGCTTTTACAAGCTATTAGGGCTATTAATTTGTTACACTCCTTAATTTTTTATTCACCTTTTTCAATAAACAAATTGTTCAATATTAGTGTCGAGAATGCCTATGCTGAAACATATGAGGATGAACCATCAAAATCTGTTGGTTTTAAACTCTTTGGTCATTGCGAGTTTGAGATTGAATGCAAACCATTCGTTTTTGGTGTATGTAGATACGTAATGAGTGTTTAGACAAATGATTTGTATCTTTTCTTTTCTCTGTACATTTTTTTTTTTTTTTTAGTTTATGACAACAATTTCATTTTAATAGATCTATGTTTATTTTATTTTGTTGGAAGAATAAGAATAGAAAATTTATTATTAGCTCAAATTAATGGTGAAATCTGACTTGTGGGTGGAATGAATATATACAAGGATAGCAATTAATAAAAATCATTATCATCTACATGTCACATCAGTAAGTTAACATTAGAAAAGAATACATTCTTCACAAATATAATAAAATTAGGATATTTAAAAAAAGTAATTATTTAATTGGGTTTATATACACCAAATTAATAGTGCTATTAATATATTTCTAATAAAAAATTAAAAAAATACAACAAATTAATAACTCTATTAGCTTATAAAAATCAAATATAATAAATAATAATTCGTTTGGGTGATTTATAAAAATTGATGATTCACTTATAAAATGCACCCAACATTGGCAGCCACAATTAAGATCTAATTTAAATTAGGTGAAAAGATATTCAAATAGGAAACCCAAATAGCCACGGGGAATCCAAATACCAATTTACTTCATTAGAACCAAATTAACTTAAAAGAGTTGTCAACCAATTCACGGATTAACTTAAACTTACCTCCAAACACCCAAACTTTTCTTGAAAAACTCCCCCAAATGGACTATAAACCAACGCTAACGTTCAAGTGAAAAGGACTCGTCACCAAATAAAACGAGAAAAAGGATAAGAATCAGATCCTTCCCAAAAATTCCAAATTACAAAAACAGCAAATCCTTGGACTCCATCATCCTCTTTGTCAGAAAAAACCTGTCTTTTACTGGTTTTTTTTTTTTTTGACTGGGTCTTTTACTGGTTTTGACAACATAGAACCAGTCAAACTTTGCTTCGGAACAACAAAAAAATACTGGTAAAGATTCCAACATTGGAAGGCTACCATTTCCTGTATCACACACACAGATATATATATATATATATATATATATATATATATATAAAATTCTACTAGCATTGCTCAATTTCATGAACTGTAAAATGTGTCAGGGAGCTGATCTAGAGGCATATAAACAATAGGTAATATACTGATTTTGCTACTTGAACTGTTCACAGTTTGGATTTTTTGATGCTAAAAGACAAATTTAATCATTTATAAACAGTTTGGAACCGGATGTTGCTGCTAAATTTTAGTATATTATATAAGACTTCTGTTACCATGACAAGACACAAATTTTGCTTTTCAGCGCCATTATCTGTAAAGGGACAGAAAAGACATAGGAGAAGACAAAAAAGAGAAAGCAAATTTGAAAAGGTTGGCCAATCCACAATCTGGTTGCCTATTTTGATCTAAAATTCCCAGAAAACAAGGCTTAGAAATCAAACACAATGGGGTTTGAGCTGCTTTGGGTTGTGGTGCTGACATTCTTAAGTGTAGGAGGGGTGAAGGGTAGTGGCGTTGTTGAGCTCTGCGACAAAGACGACCTTGAAGCTTTGAGAGGTTTCAAGAATGGAGTTTCTGCAGATTCTTCGGGCCGATTGGCGAAGTGGGCAGGGCTTAATTGTTGCAAATGGGAAGGAATTTCTTGTGATAACACAACTGGGAGAGTCACAGAAATCCATCTTCCAGGTTTCATATCAACAGATGACACTGTGTTTCAATCCCAGATGGAAGGCTTGTTATCCCCTTCTGTAGCTCTTCTTTCTTCTCTTGAAGTTCTTGATCTTGGTGGTCTAATTCATCTTTCTGGGAAAATCCCAGAAGCCATAGGAGATAGCCTTCCAAATCTCAGAAAGCTCTACCTCTTTGGCAACAATCTTAGTGGCGCACTACCAGAAAGCTTTGGTAAGTTGTCCAATCTTGAAGAACTTGCACTTCATGAGAATAAGTTTTCTGGGTCAATCCCTTCAAGTCTAGGAAACCTCACAAATCTCAAGAAGCTACTTCTTAATTCAAATAGTTTTTCTGGTGTAATTCCCGAGTCAATCTCAAATTTGAAGCTTTTGGTTCAGTTGAATCTTCAGAGCAATTATCTTTCTGGTGAAATTCCAGAGAGAATTGGAGATTTGCAGGATTTGAAAGAGCTTGATCTCTCGGAAAATCTTTTATCTGGGAAAATTCCTTTTTCTATGAACAATTTGTCTGCTATTTCATCCTTGTACTTAGATGCAAACCATCTTGAAGGTGCAATTCCATTTCCTTCAAGTTATGGTCAAATGCCACTTCTTAGCTTCCTTAGACTGCAAGAAAATCGCCTTTCGGGCAAAATACCAGCCATGTTTGGAGGTCTCTCATCTTTGCAGAGAGTTTCACTAGCAAATAATAAGCTTGAAGGAGAAATTCCTTCAAGCTTAGGGAATTTATCATCTTTATCAGAGCTTTATCTTAGTGGCAACCAATTTTCAGGTCCAATACCAGAATCTATTGGTCGACTCTCTCAGCTCATAATGTTAAATATCTCTTACAATTTGATTGAAGGACCACTTCCCCTCAAGCTTTCTTCCCTCCAAAATCTTCAAGCACTTGATTTGTCTTTTAATTCTTTAAGCCTTCTCTCCATCCCCAAATGGATAGCAAAGTTGTCTGCGCTTTCCCGGATATACTTAGCAGGATGTGGAATTCAAGGCGAAATCCCAAAGTTCTTGCAAGCAACTCCAAGTCCAATTCAAGATCTGGACTTATCAGATAACAATCTATCTGGATATATACCAATGTGGCTTGGAAATAGGCTTACTCAGCTCTATCACTTGAACCTCTCAAGCAACTCACTTTCTTCAGAAATCCCAGATTCATTTGCAAATTTGCAGGATTTGGGTGTGCTTGATCTTCATTCAAACAATTTAACTGGTTCTGTGAGCAAAGTTTTCGAGATTGAACAGGGTTTCTCTGGTGGGTTTCTAGCATATGTCGATCTTTCTGATAACAGCTTTTCAAGTGGAATTGAGCAAATAGGAGCAGGAGAGCAACCCGGGATTCGGTTTCTGAATTTGTCCAAGAATTTGCTTCAAGGTAAATTACCAACATCCATAGGAAAATTGAAGTCAATGCTAAGTTTGGATTTGAGTTCAAATAATTTGAGCTTCGATTTGCCTGATACTCTGGCAAATCTTAGCTCATTACAGAAATTGAAGCTGCAGAGAAACCAGTTTACTGGCCAAATTCCAGATGGGTTTTTGGAGTTGAGAAAGTTGAAAGAATTGGATGTATCAGATAATCAACTTGTAGGTGAAATTCCAGAGGGTAAACCTTTGACAGATTTTCCCCCCAGCTCTTTCTTAGGTAACAAAGGATTGTGTGGGAAGCCCCTTAGCCCCTGCAAGGTTTGAGCTCTTTGTGTGTGTTAAGCTCAACAAGTGTGACTCTTGTAACTGTTTTGAAAATCATTCTGGTTTATTTATGTTTTAGAATACAAATTGTTTGTAATAGATATATTATTCCTCTAAGTGTGTTTAAAAATTATTTTTTGGTTAGCATGGTAGAATGGAAATGGAAATGAGAACGAACAGCAAAACTGATTCTTTTGTTTCAAGTAATTGAAAGTAATTTAAGTAAAAAAAAAAAAAATTACTTCAGAATTCAAATGATCTTTCCATTATATTTTGGTAGAAATGAAATTTCCACCAAGGTGGTAAAATGAGCTTTCCATTGAATCGTTATTCTCATGGTAGCTGAGCTAAATAACCAACAAACAAAAGAGTTGACCATTTTTCTATTCTTTTAATTTTCATTCCAGCCAACCAAACATGTCCTTAGGTAGTACATCAGCTATCAAGTCTACAAAAGAATGAGTAACTTCTACCTTCCAATTTTGTTTAAAACCTCTCGTTATGTTGTCCCTATCTTTCCAATGTATTTAAATATACTCAAAACTAGTCAGTATATCATTTGAAAGAAATTCAAGAAAATTATTAATTAAAATATGCACCAATAACAATTTGATACCCTGTTTCATAACCCTTATACGATCATTTTACCTGAAATTTTTAAATAAATGGTGTGCTTAGAGAGGGAGAGGGAGAGAGAGAGAGATACCATATAATAATGTACAAAATTAAATAAAACTTTCTGTTGAAACTACCCTTTATTAATGATCAATCTACATCTGACATGGGTTTGTAACTAATGGATTTCAGAGGGGCCTTGAGTCATTTCCAGTTGCTGATAATTCACATAATCAATTCCATTTAACCTTACACAACATAAGATCTGCTCCGGCAACTCTTCGGTTTTGTTCCCCTGCCAAGATTTTGATATAATACAAATCTTAACAAAGCAGTCACAAAAGATAATAGCGGAATTGGAGAGTTCAGTTTTGTTTGTCGAAGGGAAAACTTACCTGAATTGTAAGGCCAACATCTAAGACACAGTGCTTTAGTCTGTCTAAGAATGCTTCAAACCCTTTCCTGGAGATGTAGCTGAATCTGTGCATATCCAGATCAATCTCAAGGTAGTTTTCCCCCTATCAATGTCCGTCGGGATCAGATAGATGAAAAAAAAACCAAAGAATAGAAGAGCTGCACTCTCACTTTTTGTGAGTTGATTCATGTCATAAAACTGACAATCTAACTAGCTCAAACTTACCAAGTAGAACTCGTGTTGCGGACGGGAAAGAACTGGTTTTTCATTGTAAGCCTGCATAAGCTTCCGTTCTGGTGCACTCAAATGAAGTTCTTCCACATTAGCAACACGTCCCAATATTTTCAGCCTTTCCCTAAAGGGAAGAATGGAATCTACAGGAAAACCTTTGACCTTTTCAACTTCATCATCAATTAACCTCTGCTTTTCCAAAAGAAAAAAAAGCTGAGTAAAGAAACATGAGAATATCATATGTATGAGCAAAGTGCATCAATTTGCAAGTCATGAGGCTTGTTCTATTGCATCATCATCAGTAACGAGAACATTAGAAAACCGCTTATCACGAAAAGAATTAAACTCGGAGAAAGTTTAAAGGCTCCATCATACCCTGATACTGTCTTGAAAATGAGGAGGAAGTTCCTTAGCGTAACTTTCAGAAAGCTTAAAGTACAAAACAAAACTCATTCCTTCACCGTCGGTCTCAGCCTGAAAAATTGCAGTCGGGTACAATGGTATCTGCAGAACCAGAATAAGGCAATCTCAAACATCCAGAGAACAAAACAAGATACCGAAAAACCAAATCAAAAGAGGCTCTACAAGGAAATAGAACACATGATCAAACTCACATGAAAAGGAATCAAGGCTATAAAAGTATAGATATGGCATAACAACCATGATAGAGGAAAGAGACAGATACCTGTACATTTACAACAAGGATAGAAGGGAGCTTTCCAGAAGAATTTACAACAGGGAGTTCTACAAAACGAGCAATATGATCTATTTTTCGTGGAGATAAGAAAACATCAACACCAAATGGATAATAAGCAGCATATTTGGGGGCAAATTCTTTCTTCTTGTCCCTGCAGATTCATTTTTAATGAAAAAAATGGTTAGAAAGAAAATAGATTTCTTAGAGACCAAGCAAGCAACTTCAGTTATGGTCCATAAGTGAATAATCTGGAAAAAAAAAAAACATATGTAAACCTAACAGATGCAAACCTCATTCAGTTTAACATCAGATGTGTTCATGTAACAAACAAACACATACTTACAATATTGAGGATACTTAGACCTGAACATATGATGCATGGCCACGCAAACATAAACCAATTTACCACTGCCTCTCCCAGTCTTACCTAAAGTAATTCACTCCCCGAACTTTAAAAGTACATGGCTCAATATGGGACCAACAATCTAGCATTTTCTTTTCTATGGGACAAAAGGGTACTTGAGAACCTGCTATTGGCCGTCGCAGAAGCATCTTCGACGAAACTGAAAGTACAAACATAGGGAAATATTAAAAGGGGTCAAATATGTATACATTGTACTAATGTCTAAAGAACCCTACATGTTAACAAGATATTAACAAGTAACTTCTATCAATATGACTAACTGAGGAAGGATTCAATAGATGCTAAGATCACACACTCTCCATCAAGATTGCTCAGCTAAATACTTATGGTAATATCTTGTGAATGGTTATAGAAATATATACTCAGACAGAAGCAAAAGGAAGATCAAAGTTGAGAGTGCTTGTACTTACATAGAGCAGCAGCGGCATGTCCTTCTTTCCATTTGAATGGAAGTTTCAATGCTACTTTTTTTCTTGCGCTTGGTGGACTAGAACTCAAGGATCTCTTTTCAACCGAGGGTACGGTAGAAGCAAGACAAGGCAAACAGGTACTTGGAATAATCCCACAGTTATCCAATATTCCTTCTTCCTTTCCCGAATTTTCATCTACAGTGGAGGAGATGTCATCTAGGAACACAGGTTGATTTGCTTCATTCATAGAATGTCCATCACACTTAGATTGGGAATCAGTGTCCACTGAATGTCGAGCAAATTCACTAACAGAGTTGCGTGCTGAATTTCCAGATATGGACAAGCCCTCGGAGCCATTAAGAGAAAGCACATCTGCACATAAAGATCATTAATAACACATACTAAATTTTCCATTAATGGGGAAGAAAGAAATACACAAATGTAATGCAAAACTTTTTCAAAGCATACCATCTGGAAAACTTTGATAATCTTCTTCGCAATCAGAATCAAATCCGGCAACAGAATCAAACCAGGCCTCCTCAATGCTTCCTCCTGTTGCCATTACATAGTAATATAACAAAATATAAGATAACAATGCCAGGCCATGAACAAATTGCAGTCATATATATAAATTAACCTGATAATGCAAGTGTTTGACAACAAAATGTTGCCAAAGCTAGACATGTTCATCAGAGAATGAGGAAAACAAACTACCTAAATATCACCAAGATAATTTTGGCAAAGACAATCCATTGTAAAAGATAACAAGAAAATACAGATAGAACTCTTTAATTTACACAAAATGCTTGTCTAACTACCAACAATTGACCAGCTCTTGCAAAAGAATTGACATTTCTTCAACAACCACCCCCCACAAAAAATTACCCATCTCCAAAACAAACAAAAAAGGCTAAATTCCCATAAAATTAAAAGAAATTAAAAAACCCACCAAAAAAATTGAAAAAAAAAAAACCACAGATGCAACCAATGATTCATCAAAAACCCAGAAACCCAGAACTGAAATACAAAAAGTGAGCTAAAACAATAATTCTACATTTCATCTAATCAATAATTCCACTAAAAAAGAAAAACCCATTAAAATACAAAGAGAGGAAAAAAAAAAAAAAAAGCAAATGGACCTTGACAAGAAGGGTTGGTGAGATTGGAGCGATCAACAGGGCCAAACCTATCAGCTCTATCCGATGATCCTTCGGACACTTTTCCCTTTGAACCTCGTCTCCTCCTTTTCCGGCCACTTGTCCTCTTCAGCCTCCCTCCCACACACCCCTGAGGCGTAGAAACACACGTCCCCATCTCTCTCTCTCTCTCACAATTTGATCATCTTCAAGAAACTTTTAGAGAGAGAGAGAAACCCAGAGCAGTTTAGAGAGAGAAAAATCCAGGCGGAGAGATTTTTTTTTTTTTGGTAACACCAGGCGGAGAGATTAAGCAACCCGGGGTTAATATTTGTTTTGGATTTTCTTCCTTTAAAAGCCAAAGCGCTTTAAAATTAATATTTGAAGAGGGAGTGTGACGGCAAGTTGTAATGGCAGCGTATAAAGGCATCCATATGGAGGTTGGTTTGTTTTTTCGTTGGGGTCGAGAAAAGGGACCCGCTTAAGAGGCCAAATGATTGGCCACGTGGCGTAACCTGGGTTAAGGTGAGGTGAACGTGTGGAACTCTGGCCTGGAGCCTGGAGCTGAGACTTTGTGATGTTGTAGTTGGTGTTTGTTTGATGTTGGTGTTTCGCTTTGGCTTTGGCGTTTACTCAACGTTGTTTTACATATCAAACTTAATGGGGGTCGTACAACTTTTCTTTATTTATTTTTTGCAATTTGTAGAATAAATCCAATTCTGTGATACACGAATGCATTTATTAGCAAAAATGGGATAAATAAGGACACTTTTTTTTTTTTTTTAAATTGTTTACTTAATTATTAAGAATAGTTAGATAAGAAAAACATACTTTTACACTCAAGTCCTAATAAGTAAATAATAATAAAAAGTCATAATTAGAATCAGAATAAATTTCATTAAAATCTAAGTTAATAAATACTATTAAACGTTTAACAAAATAATTGGAATTGAATTTAATTAAGTAAATTCATTTTTATACTATGATTTATAATTATGGGGGTGTTCTTTTTGAGTTTTCATGATTTAAATGGTATTTTGGTATTTTGAACATAATTAGTATTTAAATTTTGATTTAAACAGAATTAGTGTAGCAAACAAGATTACTGTAATAACAAATGGTGTTCTTTTCGTGATTTGAATTATGATTCAAACAAAATTATTGTAGCTGAAATTGTGTTATTTTCATGATTTGAATTATGATTCAAACAGGATTGCTATAGCAACATGAAGAGAAAAAAAAAATAGTATTCACAGTATATGAATAATAACAATATTAAAATCACCAAATAAGATCATTATTCAAACTACGAAAAGAACAAAGCCATTATTATTATTATTATTTTGTTAGTGACAAAAAGTTTGACTTACTCTTTGTTGAAGGATATTTTTTGAATTACTGAGCACGTGACCTCGAATCACCGATTACTCAAATTGGATGACTATCGAGCACCTTCAAACATTAGCAATTTTCAAGAATGCTCGAACTACCAATTAGCCAACTTAGACGACTATTGAAAGCCTTTAGACATGTGCAATTTTCAAGAATGGCCTTCCTATTTCCCGCATCGTCGATCACATGCGTAAAAATATGTCTTGCAAACTAGGACAAACCTAATTCGTATAAAATGGCGAGATGCTCAACAAATACCGAGCACTCCTTCTAGTTTGCCTAAATCTACGAAAATACTCCAAATAAGCCTAATTAAGGGAAGATACCCTTATATATTTTCTCTTCACAATATCAAGAAATCAATTATTATCGTAAAGCCAACTAGAGAGAGACTTTTCCTTCTCTCTAGAAAACCTTTGAGTTTAGGGTTTGAGTGGAATAAGGAGGTTACCGCCACCAGCTAGGACGTCATCGGAGTACCTAGGTGCTGCAATCGTCGTCCTGGCCACGACGATTGTCCGTTTTCGAGGGTTGCAGGGGGCAGATAGAAGATGGAGAATGGGGTCCTCGGGGGGTTTGCTGTGGTTTAGTGTCACTAGAGTTGTTGTCAATGAAGCTGTTTGGAAGGATAAGGTCTCTGACAAAGAGCTCATCAGATTAGGGGGATTAGGGAGTTCTGACTTTGTCCTCGCGCAGATCTGGCTGTGTCTTCACTAGATCTAAGGTTATGGGTCGTCTTTTCTCTAGATCCGGTGAGTTGGCTCGAGGTTGCACCAGTTTTGGGACGACGTTGCGGGATTTCTTGGCCTAGGTAGGGAGTCGCTGAAGTAAGGGTGGATAGGAGGGGAGTGGTGCATTTGATAAGGGTGGTTTATGGCCGGGTGAGGTTTGAAGTCTATAGGATCTGGATTGGTGGAGATTTGGAGTTTTTTGATGGTGGATGGTAGATGGTGGTCGAGGGAAGCGTCGTGCCTGATAGCTGTCTCTTAGCGGCTTTTGCGGTGAACAGTGGGTGACTATTTGGTGGTTCTTGTAATCTTTGATTTTGAGTTATTTTTTCTGAGTTTAGTTTGTGGTTTGTTTGTTTTATGTTGTTTGTGTTTATATGTGTATGTCTGTTTCTGTTTAATAAGTTCTTTTGACCGTTTTTCAGGTTAAGAATTTTCTCATCAAGTCTCTAGGGGTTGTGGTTTCCCTCAAACCTATTCATGGTCTTGAGGGATTATCAGTATGCATACAGTGGTTGCTAGTAACTCTTCTCATATGCAAAAATTTCAAATTTGATCAGATCGAATCAACCACATGAAGAATAGAGTTGAAAAGAGCCAAATGAGTACTCGAAATATGTGCTGGTTCTCTGGGTTTCATCACAGATGGAGACCCATGTGCACAAAAAATCTTTGACTGTCATTGGACCCAAGTGGTTATTTATCTTGAATGGTTTCGGAGTTGCTACTATGAGAAACATATTCTTTTGTATCTTTTTTTTCTTATTTCATTTCTTGTAATTGCACTATGTACGTTGTTTAATATTGAATGAAAACCTTTCCAAAAAAAATATTATATGACAAAATCTTTATTAAATACAGTCAATCCTCCCGTGCCACTATGAGACTGCATTTAGTACATAGGATATGGCTAAGATTATAGCACAAAGGATCGGTCTGGAGTAGATTGGAATGAATTATACAGAATATTATATTATGTTTGGTACACTGTATGATTAAATCACTAGAAATATAATACAGTATTTGGTGCAGTATCGAATTTTACTATTTTATTATTTTTGAAAAATTAAAAAAATAAATAAATTTATTACTTTGATTTAGCCCATGTATAGTTCACAATTGAAAATACTCTATTTCTATTTTCAATAATGCTGTCTGTTTGTTTCCCTATTCTCAACACTTCTTCCTACTTTCTTACACTATTCACAAAACTCCCAAAATACTACATCTCTCTATTACTTTTTAATAAAAATATTATCTCTCTCCACCACATTTTTAATAAAATATTATATTTCTCCATTACATTTTTAATAAAATATTACATCTCGCCATTACTCTATTACTTTTTAATAAAATATTACCTATCTCTACTACCCCACTAACTTTTTAATAAATTATTATCTATCTTCACCACATTTTTAATAAACTATTATCTTTCTCCACCACATTTTTAATAAAATATTACCCCTCTCCACTACCTTTTTAATAAAATATTACTTATTTCTATTATATTATTATTAAATTTTGTGGACCCCACCAATCCTATTTACAATACTCTAAACCAAACAAAATTACTATTTACAATACTCTATTTACAATGCCCTATTTACAATACTAAAAATATTGAACCAAACAGAAGCTTAATTTGATTATAAATCAATAATAAATATAATTTGAAAATAGATATTTAATTTTGGAATAAAAAAGTATGAGAATTTTAATAAAAATTAATAAAACATTTTGTATATCAAATTATATTATGTATAACATCATCATAACTAATTTATAATTGATATAATAAAACTAAAAAATATTTAAATAAGTTTTGTCAATGTTATTAATTTGTTGACATAGCGTTTCTACGAACAACGAAGAGAAGGTCGATGGGAGGGGAAGACTGGGGGAGAAGACCGTTATAAGTTATTTGTTTTAGTTTTTAAGTTTTTTATTTTTTATTAATGACATTTTTATTTTATTAATTATTTTAATTTAAAAATCAAATGGTAATTTTTGTATTTTAAAAAAAATAGGTGAGTGTAAGATAATTAGAGGTAATTCTGATAAACTAAAAGTTAAATTTTAATATTTTCCAAAACTTAAGATATAATTTTGAAATTATACTAATATGCAATTTTTTCTTTAAAATATTTATTAAAAAAAAAAAAAGTTACGTTAAAGAATAGTAACAGCCCCGTGAAATAGTACTATTGAAACCCTCCACGTAAAAGGGATTTCAAATACCCTCCTTTAAAGAACTGTTCGAAAAAAGTGGATTAGTTTTCCCAAGGTAAAGTTGGCACCACCAATCATGAATCTTGAACTATTAATCCAAATCCAAATCCTAGTCCTTGTCCTAATCTCATACCACAAACGCGCCATAAATATCCATAAATCATCTCCACAAATTATACAAACAATTACGCAAAGAAATTTTGTCGGATTGCATTCTCGAGTTACGAACTAATTTAAGCATTATTCTAATCTTGCAATTCTGCTCATCTACATTTGACTGCTTCCAAAGCTTAGTGGTCTGGCCAGTTTCACAATTGAGCTAGAAAAACATCACCAACACTCTTAATTCACATTTGTTTTAACAGTCAAAAGAAAATGTTTGACAAGGAAAAAAAATGAAAGAAAAAATAAAAGAAAGAAATAGAATTGCTAGATGCTTTATTGTCATGGTTACGTACGTAGCTCAATTTTACCAAACTTTTACCTAAATGGGAGAACTGATACTAGATTTTCTTTTAGGAACACCAGTTCTACCTACCCGTGATGTCTTACTCTGGAAAACAATCATACTTTATTTTATTTTTTTTTATATACATGTTTATGTCATACTTAAACTAATAGTTGTGTGGTTTGGTTTGTGATGCTCAAGAATTCTAAATGAGTTTTTTTGTTTGATTTAGTATTCTGACAAAGTATTTTAAACATAATTTTTATTTAGTACAATATTTTAAATAGACTATTTAGAATACCAAACCAAACAGTATCATGATTTATGATTAGCATAACATTTTAAAAAATTTCAATACGATAAATTCCTAATTTTATAAAGACTTAAAAACTTTTTTAGAATACTAAATCAAACAACACTATTATTAACATAACATTTTAAAATTCTTCAATATAACAATTTCTCAATTTTATGAAATCCTAAAGCTTTTTTAGAAGACTAAACCAAATAACACCATAATTTACTATAAACATAAAATTTTAAAAAAATTCAACACGATAAATTCTCAATTTTATACAACCCAAAAAAAATTTTAAAATATCAAACCAAACAATAAAATTAAAAAAAAATAAAATAAAATAAAATTTGCAACAGTACTTTTATTGTTGTAAAAACTATTTTGGTAAAAAGTAAACTAAATGGGCAAGTATTTGTACAAATACTAATAGAATTTTTGAAAAGCTCTTCCAAAAAAGGCTCAACTTTTCATCTGCATTCTGCACTTAATATACTTATTTAATAAGATGATCTTTGGCCTCTTGGCTCTTCTGTGTTTCTTTTTCTTCAAGCTTCTTCAAAGCTTCATACTTGGCAAAGAGCGCTTGTATTTAGTATTTATATCCGAAGGTTGTTTGTATATAGGATGCTGTCTTCCTTTGTACTCGTGTGGGCACCTGAGGTAAAAGACAACTATTATTTGAACTTTTGAATTTACTTATTATTTTGTTGTACTATTTATTACATATATAAAGATCACTTTCTAAAATAAAAACACCACTTTGTTACCATATACAAACACTACTCTTAAAGATAAAATACTATTATTACGAAATATACAATGACTATTATTTATTATAAAATAGTAGTCTTTTATGTCTAATAGACCGCTATTTGGTCTAAAACAACCACTTAAAAATCAAAATAACACCACTATTTTAAATAACCCTAAAAACTACTATTAAGCAAAGTGGTTGTTTGCACAATTAGACACTCATTTAGATTTTTAACTACTTTGTAAAATAGTCATCTTTAAGCATGAGAAAAGACTATTACTGGGTAGACCACCGAAGCAAAACAGTGGTCTTTTACAATTGACCACCGTTTTCGATGGTGGTTAATCTGCGAATTTGTTGTAGTGAGCTATGTAAATGGCACTTGTTGGTTAGTTCAATCAAAGCAAAGAAACAATATCATAGTCAAATGGCAATATTCACGGGTTGCAGAGGATAAATGATTCCAAACAGAGAAAACGACAAGAGAGGAAGAAAACAACTAAGTATTTTATCAAATGATTGTTGTTGTTCCACCAACACGGTGCCGTTTCATTTAGGTGCCTTTACATTCAGATCTTGGCACGTGTTGGATCCAACGGCTGAAGCTTCCTTTCCTATCAGTTTCTTATTGTCTTATAAAACTAGAGTTATATCAGTTTTGAATTGGAAGCTTTTTCGTGGTAGATAGAGAGAGAGAGAGAGAGATCCTTATTGTGAGAGTTAAGGGTGATTAGAATTAATGGGAAATGGTTTGTAATCTAGGAGTGATCTTCCTAGAGGGTGGTATTTTCTTTCTTTTCTGGGTTCACAAGATCATCAATCATATGATTATTGATTAATGATTCTCATTGTTTTTCTCTCTTTGATCTTTGATCTCTGTACCTATAATATTGCCATTGATTAATGAATATAAACTTAGAAGTGGAGTTCACGGGGATGTAAGTGATTTATACTGAACCTCGATAACATTCTTAGAGTTCTTTGATTTTCTTCTATTCTTCTATTCTTAGTTTACCAGATTTTCATCCTTTTCTTAATTAATTCGATTGTCTAAACCAAGTGAGTGTTTAGGTGTGGGAATTGGTTCTAAATTGCTACAGTGGTATCAGAGCCAGGTTGCTTGATCGATTCATCAAGAAAATTTTGGTTTCGTGAAAATGGGAGGTGCAATCTTTGATATAAAGAAGTTCGATGGTACTGGGGATTTTTGCCTATGGAAGAAAAAGATGAAGGCTATCATAATGCAACTGAAGGTTGATGCTGCGTTAGATGAGAATCCAGAATTGCCAACAACTATGACATCTTATGAGAAGAGTGAAATGTTCAAAACAACCTACAGTACAATCTTTCTACACTTGATTGACAATGTTCTGAGACAGGTGGATGGTTTAGAAACAGCTGCTGAGATTTGGAAGAAACTCGATGAGCATTACCTGGTAAAATCTCTTCCAAATAAAATATATCTCTTAGAACAGTTCTTTGGATTTTGACAATTTCAACAATATTTTATTGGATCTTGGAAACTCAGGAAAGAAGTTTGAAGATGAAGATGTTTCAGTAATACTCTTAAACTCTTTACCTAATTCTTTTGATGAAGTTAGATCTGCTATAAAATATGGTAGAGATACACTATCTACAAGCATTGTTATAAATGCTATTAGATCAAAAGAATTTGATACAAATGTCAGAAAGGAGAAGTCAGGAGGCAGCAATTCAGGAGAAAGTTACTATACAAGGGGAAGGAGTCCTTACAAGAAGCATTTTCACAAAGGAAGAAGCCAAAGTAGAGGGAAATCAAGAGGTAAAAGTGGAGATAGAAAATGTTTCTATTGTGGTATTGAAGGACATTTCAAGAGAAATTACAAAAAAAGAATTCAAGATGAAAAGAAGAATAGAGTTCAAGAAAATGCAGATGTTGTTGTTGCAAGTAGTGAATCTGATTTTGGAGATGTTCTGAATGTTGGGATAGATTAGATAACTACAAGGTGGATCATGGATAGTGGATGCACGTTTCACATGTGTCCAATCAAAGAATGGTTCCAAAATCTCAGGGATTGCAAGGGATGTCTGGTCTTTCTTGGAGACAACAGGAGTTGTGAAATTCTTAGTATTGGTGAGATAAAAATTAGAATGTTTGATGGGATAGTGAAGACCTTGAGAAATGTCAGATTTATTCTAGAACTAAAGAAAAATCTGATATCACTTGGGCAGCTAGATAACTCGGGTTTGACATACAAAGCTGAGGGAGGTTTTTTAAAGGTGACTAAAGGTTCAATGGTGGTTATTAAGGCTGAAAGGAAGAACGAGTTATATAAATTACTGGGAGAAACTTGTGTGACACAGGGAAGTGGAGGAATGAGTCAGTAGTAGAGAAGGATAACACATTCCTATGGCATAGAAGACTATGGCACATGAGTTTGAAAGGACTTCTAATACTCAGTCAAAAGGGGTCTTTTGAAGGGGATCAGATTACAAAGTTAGAGCAGTGTGAGAGTTGCATACTTGGCAACAACACAAGCTTATTTTCAAGCTGGGATCACATAGTTCTAAGGGTATACTGGAATACATATATGCTGACTTATGGGGACCTGGACATATAGCAACTCATGGAGGAAATGTATACTTTCTCTCATTAGTTGATGATTATTCTAGAAAAGTGTGGACATATCTATTAAAGCATAAATCTAAAACTTTAGATAAGTTTAAAGCATGGAAAATACTAATTGAAAATCAAACTAACAAGTCTCTAAAAGTATTTAGAACAGATAATGGTCTTGAGTTTTGTAATAAAGAGTTTGATAGATTTTGTGAGGAAAATAGAATTTTGAGACACAAAACTGTTAGACACACACCACAACAAAACGAGGTGGTTGAGAGAATGAACAAGACCCTATTAAACAAAGTTAGATGTATGTTGGTAGGTGCAGGATTGCCAAAACAATTTTGGGGAGAAGCATTAGCTACAACAACATATTTAGTTAATAGATCACCTTCAAGTGCCATAGAGTTTAAGTGTCCTGAGGAAGTTTGGACAGGAAAATTACCTTGTTTTAAAATTTTGAGGACTTTTAGGTGTGTTGGTTATGCACACAATAAAGAAGGTAAGTTAGATCCTAGGTCTATCAAATGTCTATTTTTGGGATATGCTGAAGGAGTGAAAGGCTATAGATTGTGGTCTTTAAAAC
>WUAT03446650.1:0-16889 GCA_010015005.3 Ulmus americana
ATTCTTAAGGTTAGATTTGCATAGGAATATGTGGAATTAAACTTAAGGACTGATAGTAATGGCTGTTTTGGAAAGAACCCGTTCATAGCTGAAATCTGGTTTCTGGAACGTTTGCTGCAGCAAAGCTATAGCAAAATAAGTGCAGAATCTCATAACTATCCTGAAGCAATTCTAGTTGCCATTTTCATCTTGATTTCAACTTGTTATTTTATTCTTTGCTGCTGTTAGTCATTTTAGTTATTAATTTTCTTGTTCATTTACTTAGTTATTTATTGTATTTAATTTCTCAACTTCCAACAAATTTATGTCACCTTACTTTTTGTTAATTTCTACATTTAATTTCTAGTTAATCAATCCTCGTGGGACGATACTCACTCATCACTTTATTATTTATTTGCAATACGTGTGCTTGCATGTTCACATATATCATTTTTGCACAACAAGTGACTATAAAGCCAAGGAATTTGTTGAACGCTATGCAGAAGGAGCACTTGATAGGATTGAGCTTCATATTGTACATCTGTAGGACCTCGAATGCTTGGCAAAGGTGATCAAGGTTCTAGTCTGCATGGAGAGACTTGAGGAGCATGTTGTCAATGTACACTTCCATGGTGTCTCCAAGGTAGTCTGCTAACATTTTGTTGACCAACCTTTGGTAGGTTGGGGCCTTATTTTTTCAGACCAAAAGGCATGATCTTATAGGAAAAGATGCCCCTCTCGGTGATGAATATGGTTTTCTCTTGATCATTTGGGTGTATGAGAATCTGATTGTAGCCTAAAAAGGCATCCATGAAGCTTAGGAGTTTATGACCAGCGGTAGTATCCACTAGCATGTCAATGTGTGGGAGCTAGAAAGAGTCTTTCAGACAGGCCTTGTTGAGGTCTGTAAAGCCGATGCACACTCTCCACTTCCCGTTCTTATTGCATACTATGACAATGTTGGCTAGCCAATCGGGGGTAGTATACCTCGTGAACTGACCTGATGTTAAGTAGTTTCTAGACTGCTTCATTGATAACCTTGTTACGCTCTGGAGCGAACAAGCGTCGCTTTTGTTTAACATGAGAGTGGTTGGGGTCGACCTGGGGCTTGTGTACTGTTATGTCTGGGTTGATTCTAGTCATGTCCTTATGTGACCAAGCAAAGCAATCATGGTGCTGCTTAAGGAATTTGACGAGTACAAAGCAGAGGTCGGGGCCGATTTACGCACCAACTTGGACCTCATGATTCGAAAAGTCAGGGTGGATGGATACATCATCCAGCTCATCTATGCTTAGCTGACTAGGATCTGTATGTTCAACCAGGGTAAACTGTAGTTGCTATAAAGTGGAGGGTTTGGCCCTCAAGGTGTTGCGGTAGTAGTTGCACGACATATCTTGTTCTACTTTGATTTCTGTCACTCCCACATGGTAGGGAACCTGATAACCGATGGAAAAAGGAGAGGATTTCCCTCATTTCATGGATCGATGGCCTACCAAGGATGACATTGTAGGCTAATGGACTATCGAGTACATGGAAGGTGATGTGGAGGTTTACTCTAGTGGCATAGACTGGGGGGGTGATATCCCCCAATGTGAACTTTTGCTCCTCGTTGAACCCAACAAGGATTGTGGAGCGGTGGTGAATGTTGAACTCTTCTATGTTCATTTCCCTCAAGGCATGAAGGAAGATGATATTGATGGACGAGCCATTTTCAACGAGGGTCCTCTTGATTCGGTAGTTGGCCATGAGCAAGGAGATGACTAGTGCATCATGGTGAGGATTGACAAGGATAGAGTCCTCATTTTCAATAAAGGAGAGCACATGATTGGAGGCTGTACTAGGTGGAATCAAGGAAGAACTAGTTTCTGGGTTGACTGCAACCCGTGCATGCTACCTGGCAGCAAAGTATGTGATACCACTCACTTCAGAGCCACCTGTAATGATGTTCACAGTCTTTTCAAGGGTGGGCTTTGCAGGTTGGTTAGTGTTGCATGCATCGTGTTGAGCGAGTGTGCTATTGCCCTTGTCTGAAAGCAAGTCTTGGAGGTGTCCCTTCTTAAGGAGGTCAGCAACCTCAAATTGGAGGGCGACACAGTCTTGAGTAGAATGGTCGTGGTCCGCATGGAACTCACACCACTTGGTACAGTCCCTCTTGGGGTCCAGATTACTGGTCTTACAGGGCCATTTGATAGCACTGCCCATATTCTTCATGATAGAAAAAACTTCAACGGGTTTGATGCTAAGGTTATATTCAAGGATACTAGCACGGTCTACCTATGAGGTCGAGCGCTCACCCAACCGCGTGGGTGGCTTATTGAGTAGGCGTTGGTGGTCATGTACGAACCCTCGATGTAGAACTGTGGAGTACGGCTTGGTCGAGCATGATATGGAGTGCGATGTGGGTCTCCTATCAGGTCCTTGGAAAGGTCGCTTGGGACACCTATCCTCGGAACGTGAGTCGTAGGATGAGGAACATCGATCGCAATGGAGCTCGTCCTCTTCCCACCTTTTCTTAGTCCATGCATGGGCTAAGACATCTTCCATAGTGGAATATTTGAACTTGGTAAGGTCTTTGTAGAGCTCTCCATCAAGGAGGAGTCCTTTTTGGAAAGCATCAACCTCAGTCTCCTGGTTGTAGGATGGGATAGATACCTTATCACGATTAAAACATCCTACATAGTGGCGAGGTGGTTCCCCATCGTATTCCTGAATGTAGTAGAGGTATCTGGAGAGCTTCTCTAGCTTTTCGCTACTCACAAACTTCTCCACGAAGTTGTCCATAAGATGAGCAAAGGAGGAGATGGAGTTATAAGGTAGGTTTGTGTACCACTGGAAGACTGGACCTTGTAGACAGGAGAGAAAACTCTTGTACATGCACGCTTCATGTTGCTCGCGTGGTTTGGTAGATGTGAACGTGCACTGCTTGTAGGAAGCAATATGATATGTGGGATTAGTAGTCTCATCATACATCTTCATGTTTGGAAAAGAGATATTCTTGGGCATCTACACCAAGGTGATGGAGTCTATGAATGATGAGTCTGCATAGTTGTATGGTAGACTCTTTTTAAATAAAGTTGGGACCCTAGGGATCCGTTGAATCATGGCTTCCATTTCAGCAAACTTTTTAGCCGTCACATGCTCTAGCGAAGTGCTGGGAAAAGAGAAGAGATTCAAGCTACTCGTGAATGGGGGTGTTGACCCCGTACTTGACGTAGCATGTAGTGATGGGTTGATGACACTCAAGATTGGTGGTAGAGGCTGATAGACTGGACCAGTCATCATCGGAAGCGTGGTGTAGATTGGGGCTGAGACATCATATTTGGATACTGGCTCATGAATAGTGGGATGATAAACTACCTCCTCAGATTCAGCGTAGCGTGCAACGTGCTTAGCCCGATAGACATGGCGTATAACAAGGCTGTGTCAACTGTAGAACTAGTGATGAGTGATGGAAAGTCGAACGGAACCGAGGGGTTGGAGTGTAAAACAGCTGGTGACCCACTATTACCCGTAGGCTGAAAAAGGGAGGGCTATGACAAAGAGTTCCTGAGTTCTGGGGTCACTAGCAGCTGCATGGTAGAAACTGGGATTTGGATCCTTAGATCTGGGCGAGGTGAAATCTCAGCCATGGAGAGGTGTTCTAGGAGGTTGCGGTTCTCATGACATAGAGTCGCATTTTCATCCTCAACAACCATGAACTTGTTCGTGTTCTCTTGGATCTGGGTGGTGAGTGCAACAATCTGGGCCACGAAATCTAGAGTAGAGGGAGGAGTGTCCAAACTCTTTGCCATGGAGGAGGGGTTAGCTGTAAATGATGTATTGCTGAGGCCCCATGATGGGCACCAAATTATAGGGGGTCGAAATCTACAATTGAATTTCTTGTCATGTTGGAGCCACTGGCAATTTATTTGACCTGTAAGATAGAGAAATCAAACAATTAGCGTGAAGTCCTTGACATTAAGGGGTGCCGGCCAAAAGAACTTCGACAGTCAAGTTAGCTCGTAGTATTTGAGGAAAGATGCAAGAGTATGCAAAAGGGTGTATGGAACATCAAAGAAACAAAAGTAAACGTTACCATGACTAGGAGTCAAAGGCATGGTGGTGGCAGTAGGCAAGACAGACTTGGCACTACGGCGGCTTATGAGGAACCCAAGAGTCTCAGGTGAGATGGCCCTTGGTTGGAGATCAGAGACAAAGAGTCTCAAGTGTTGATTCTGGGAATTCGAGAGGTTAGAGGTCCCAAAGAGAGGAAAAAGAAGCAGAAGAGGCCCAACTATGGTGTGTCTTAGGGTATTTATAGGAAGAAGAGGACAAAGGGGCTCATAATGGAGTAATCAAGGCAATCTATTGTTACGCCCATTATGAGGGGCTAACCATTGGGCTCTACCAAGTAGTGCACTAGGAGTTACAATACTATGGCCATAATGGAGCATTGATGGCCAAAATGTGTGCACTCAATGCCATGTAACCCCCAAATGGGAGTTACATAACGTGACCCAGAAAGTCAAGGGGCAATATGGAAAATGATCGTAACCATGGAGCGACCCATGTAGTAGGATGTCTTCTTGCACCTCAATTTAGACTTGTTTGGCGTCCTCCTCTCGAAGGCATTTCAAGATCAGAGTGATGATCTCACGCTTGTACAGAATATTGTTTTTGTAAAGGTATCTTGCTGCTTGGAGGCATAAGGCCTTTGCTCGATCACAATCATCAGGCGGGATGAAATCTCGAAGGTGGGAGATAAAGGGATCTATCCAAGAGGGTGCTGTAACTACTTAGGTCACTAACTCGATCTTTTCAATGCTTAGGTTTTCCAAAACTTCAACGGGTACGGTCTTTAGTAGATTGTCCTTGAGACTTGTTGTTTGCCAAGCTAAGGCATTCGCATTTGAATTTTCCAACCTGGGAACTTGAGTGATTATTGCTATGTCAAACTGTCCTAGTAATTCTTAGACCTTTTCAAGGTAAGCTATCACCTTGTCTCCCTTTACTGGTATTCAGAGTTGATCAGCTGAGAGTCAATAAAGATTACCAAGTACCAAGCAGAGACTTCTCTTGCTAGGTGAAGGCCGGTAAGTAATGCCTTGTACTCCCCTTAATTATTGGTGGCTTTGAAGCAAAAGCAAAGGGCACAGCTCAGCTTGACACCTTCAGGGCTAATCAGAATTACACCTACTCCAGAGCAAGATTCTGTCAACGATCCATCAAAAAATAAGGTCCATTGCACAGCAGGTACGGGGGATGGTCTATTGCTCAGTGTTATCTCATATGGTCTGTAAGTGAACTCGACGATAAAATCCATGAGTGCTTTTACTTTAATAGCAGTCCTTGGCTTGAACTAGATGTAAAATTCTCCCTACTCAATTACCCGCCTAGCTAGTCGACTTGAAGCCTCTGGCTTCTAGAAGACCTGCTTAAGTAGGAAGTTGGTTGGTACTATTATGATATGTGCTTGGAAATAAGGCCGCAATTTCTGAACAGGTATCATTATAGCCAAAGCTAATTTTTCCATTTCAAGATAGCGTGTTTCAACATCGAGCAAAGACTTTCTAATGTAGTAGATGGGCCATTATGCTCCTTCCTCTTCATGTAGCAACGCCAAACTAACAGCTCCCTGCAAAACTGTTAAGAATATGATCAATGATTCTCCTTCTCGGGGCTTTGATAATGGTGACGGTCGTCCATGGTATTCCTTTAGCTCCCTAAAAGACAGCTCTCATTCTACCGACCATAAGAAATCTTTACCCTTTCTCAGGGCTTTGAAGAAGGGCTGACACTTGTTAGTGGTGTAAGAAATGAATATATTCAGTACAGGTACACGACCAGTCAAGCTCTGCATCTCATTGATTTTTCATGGGGCTTCCATGTCGAGCAAGGGTTGGATCTTAGCAGGATTGGCTTCTATTCATCAATGGTTGACCATAAAGCTGAGAAACTTCCCAAGAAGTAAACCCCAAACCCAGATTTGGCCGAGTTCAACTTCATCTTGTACTTTTGAAGAACTTGAAAAGTCTCCCTCAGGTTCCCAATGTGCTGCTCGGCCTTGAGGCTTTCCACTAGCATGTTTTCAACATACACCTCCATAGTGTGGCTGATCTACTCCTTGAACGTCTTATTCACTAGCCTTTGGTAGGTTGCACATGTATTCTTCAAACCAGAAGGCATAACATTATAGCAAAATATACCATGGTCAGTAAGAAAGGAAATATGTTCGTAATCGGGGCTCATGCATTATGATATGGTTGTAGCCAGAGTATGCATCCATAAGGCTCAGAAGCTCGTGCTTGGTAGTCACATCTACAAGCTGGCCAATCTTGGGAAGTGAAAAGCTATCCTTTGGGCAGGCCCTATGCAAGTTGGTTAAATCAACTCAAACTCTCCAGCTTTTTTTTTTGCTTTCTTGACCAAGACTACATTTACTATCCATTTTGATTACCAGGACTCTTTGATAAATCTAGCTTTAAGAAGCTTATCCACCTCAGTGTTCATGACCATGTAGTTATTGGCATTGAATGCTTGATGCTTCTGCTTGAGGAGCATGAATTTCAAGTCGACGTTTAGACAGTGGACAATTATGCTCAGATGTATCCCCGACATGTCCTTGTGCAACCAGATGAACACATCCCTATTCTCACATAGAAACTGGATCATTTCTTCTCTGAGTTGTTGATTAGAACTGGAAATACATATAAATTAGTGTATATTTGTTAGCACTTAGGATTGATTTAGGGTTTAGAATATATATATATATAGGCCTCAATGCTTCTTAAGTATTATATTTAGAGTCACGGTTTATTTTCATGCACTTTCAAGTATTTTCAGCTTAAAAGAGATTAAGAATGAAGATTGAAGATTGCAGGATGAAGTTGAAGTGTGTCGGAGCTTATGAATGAATTTGGAGGAAGAAAAAGGCCAAAAACCCTAATTTAAGGCACTGTGTCATTCCTCCCCTATTCAATGCCATGCTCATTTGCATGGAAAGAATTCATACCTAGACACCTATGCCGCAGCCTTGTGGCACGGCTTGCATGCGCGAATCCGTGAATAAACATCGTTATGTACTCCTGTGTTGCAGCGAGCTCTACCTTACGTCACAACACAACCTCGTTATTTTAGATTTCAAAATTAGATTTCCTTCTATCTTTTAGTGTTTTCAATCTCCATATGCCCCAGATCTCTTGTATTATAAATAGACCACTTAGGAAACACTTTTCTAATATCTTAGTATCTAGAGTTTAGCAATTGTTGGTGAAGATTCTGGCTGAAGCTTCTAGCAAAGCTAGAATGGATCTCATAGGTGTAGTCTTTCATTTTCTCTAGTTTTGATTTGTATTATGTGACATTTAATGGTTGTTTTATTTCAATTCATTTCAATAAAATAAATTTTTTATTCATGTGAAAGATGATTACTTAATTTATTGTGTTTAATTCTATGTGAGAGATAAAGTAGATAATTTATGTGAGAGATAGATTATTAGGTTGTTTCTATTCATAAACAAATATTGAGTTGTTTCTATTCATAAACAAACTAGTCAAGTTTTTCTTATGTCGGCCAATGTGAGTAGTAACTAATCAAATTAAGATCAATTTTATAGGATTTTCACTTAGAAACATCTTGTAAGATTGATCAATTTAGGGCTTAATTAAGGAATTAAAATAAACCAACAAATAAATCAAAACTAGGAATTTTGTTTGTTTATAGGATTAGTTTTTCTTGTTTTTAGGTTAGTTTTAGTTCTAGTTAGTTTTTTTTTTTTTTTTTTTTTGTTTAATTTTTCTTTTTGATTACCTTTGTTATTCATAATTTGAGTTAGAAATTAGTGTTTATGCCTAGGTCGCGTGATTAATTCTAGAGAAGATTTATTAAGAGCATAGTAGAATAATCTAGTTCACTTGAAACCTCATTTGAAATCGAGTCTAGTGATAACCTTTTTGAGCCTCAAAATATGGAAAATGTAGGTAACCCCCCCTCATGATAATCCACCACATGACAATCCTCCTCATGATAACCCACCTCATGACAATTCTCTTTATGCTAATAGGCCCTTACAAGACTATTTACATCCGTCTTGCATTATGTTCCCTCCGAATGTTCAACACCAAGAATTTAAACCGGGTATGATCCAATTGCTACCAACCTTCCAATGTCTAGATAAAGAACACCCCTATGTCCACATTAGCGAATTTGAAGAAGTAGTAGCAACCTTTCAAGGTAGGCTCGATACATTGAACACTGTTAAACTTAGGTTTTTCCCTTCTCTCTTAAGGATAACACTAAGGTTTGGTTGCATTTTTAAGGCATAGGTCTATAGGTAGTTGGGATAAGATGACTCAAGCCTTCTTCCAAAAGTATTTTCTAGCCCATATGACCAATAACCTTAAGAGACAAATCCAAAACTTTGCCCAAAAGAAGAGTGAAACCCTATACCAAGTTTAGGAACGGTTTAGGAACCTTTTAAATTCTTATCCTCATCATGGGTATGAAAATTGGAGGATAGTTAGTTATTTTTATGATAACCTTCTAAGTAGGGAGAGACAATTTGTAGAATATGTAATGGAGGCTTTTTCCAAAAAGAACTCGAAAAAGCCATATATTTTCTAGATAATCTATCTGAAAAGGCTCATACTTAGACTGGACCTAGTGTCTTAGATAGCACTAATAGGAACCAACCTAACAGAATCTATCACCTTAGGGAACTAGACAACCTTAAAGCCTAGGTAGAAGTTCTAACTAAGGAAATTGAGGTCTTAAAGACTAAGGACAATAAAGTTCCCCAACCGGTTGCTAGGGTAGAGTACTTTGAACCATGCTTTATGTTTAGTGGGGTAAATCACTTTCCTAAGAATTTCCTGACCTATGTATAGATGAGGGAGTTAAGAGAACAATGCAATGTCTTAGGTTTCCCCAATAGGTTCAATCAACAATGGCAACCCAATTAGAGCCTTAATTGGAGGAATAATAAATCTTCCAAATCTAGCTCCTAATGGAGACTAGATGCGCAACCATCTAGAACTTACCAAGAACCTTCATTTGGTGTACCTCAACAACCTTTTCCTTTAGAGGATGCCTTTAGGTCATTTATGGAGGTACTAACTACTATTTTCAAAAAGGCTGGGTTTGAAAACATTTTGTCCAAGGAAATCCATAATTGTTTGCTTAGATCCTAGTAAAGCTCGTTCATCAATTAACTTCTTCTCTAAAACCTTGCAAAACCTTAAAGCAATATGTGAAAAGTTGTAGGCTACATGCCAGTCTTATAGTTAAAGACAAAAATAATAAACTTATAATAGTTTACAACTTAAATTCTCTTTTAAATGCAAAAAATACTTTTGCATTGCACATTGTCCCATATCAACCCTCCAAACCATTCTCACCCAGAAAGCCTGATAAGCCACATGTAATCATGACAGGTGAGTCACCTTCGATACCTACAACACAAATATAAATTGTGAGGGAAAGCTCAGCAAGTACAAACGTTGTCTCACAAAACTGTGCATTCTATTTAGCGCGTTATAGAAAAATACCGTGTATAAACTCACATCAATTAAAAAATTTACAGTCACAAATGCACATATATATTTGTATGTTGCAGACTTTGGATTTATAAAATGAATGTACTTTTGAAAACATTAACTTTCATAAAAACATTATTCAATCAAAAATATATTCTTCAAAAATGTTTTAGGCCCCTGTGTCAGCACCGTGCGTGCCACCGAAGACTTGCCGAGAAGATCAGTTCCAAACAGAGCCTCGGGTCAATTATATTCCAATTATCACCCGAACCCCCACGGGGTAACCTCACACAAATAGTAGAGGCGACAGTCACATTAAAGAACTTAACATACTGTAGGAATGTCCTCTTACTTATTGAGGTTTGTAAGATACAATTAAAATCATAAATCCTTTTTTTTTCATTAAAAACTTTCTTGTTTCAATTTTATTTATGAATGCTCATATCTTATACATGGAGAGAAAAACAATTGTTTAAAGGCATTTTAGGAAACTTCATTGAGATATATGTTTCATGCATGCATAATAGTTCACGATAAATGCTATCATAATTTGATGTCAACATGAGACACTTACATATATCACAGCCAATTATCAAATCACATTTAATCACAATTCATTCTTTATACTTATATAAGTATCTGTTCATTTTATGCAATTATAACATATTTCAATAGCAAGTTTTAATATATCACTCAATCCCATACAGATTTTTCAACTATTGAATAAATATTTTACTAAAAAACACTTAAACTCTTTCAGCCTAACCTACCTATCTCTAAACCGGTAAGACTTGGTCAATTTAAAACCATTTTCATTGAAACTAGTCCTAAATATTTACAAACCTCTTTAGCTTATTACTGCAGAAAAATTATCCAAAAATAATTCCATCAGCTCTACTAACTTTGGCAAAAACATAGAGCAAAATGCACTACAGTATCAAATTTTCCAGCTTAAACAAAACTTTAAAACACAATTTTTTAATTACCAATTAAATTTAAAACATCTAAAATCAACTCATTCTATTTGATTAAAACTTTAATTTCACATATTTCCTTTTCTCATGTTCATGAAATCCTTCAATTAATTCGTTTAAACGTTTCAAAATCTTGATTTTCAAAAATTGAGTATATATGTTTCTATGTTTAGCAGTCTGCCTTTCAAATCCTATAACATGAATTCTACGTAGTAATTTGCTCTAAACTTTTGACAGGAAAAACTAAACTTCATAAGCTTTCTAACAAGCTATCATGGGCTAAAATCGGAGTTCATCTAACCATTCAACAATCGCATGCAAGATCAAACAAAGAAACTATCCTAGGCTGTAATATGCATTCAAACTTCTAACTTAAACAAAACCAAAGATTGTATGCAAACCTATAACCTTTTATCAAACACATCTAAAAATATTCAAGGACATTTGTAATCCGTAGATTGAAGAATTTTGTACCTATAAGCTTGGTTGGGGATGATTGATTAAATTTCCTCCAAATTTCCCCTATACTAGCTAGAGAAAAGTTTCTGAAATAATCCAGCTTTTCATGAATTAAAACTAATTTGAACTTCAAATTCCCTAGAGTTAATTGAATCATTTTCCTTACCTAAACCTTGCTTGGAAAAATTGGATTTAAAATCTTGAAGATATGGAGCTATACAAGCAAGAACATGAGGCTGTTGTTGGTGTTCTTAGTCAACAAAGAAAAGAGGAAGAGATGAGTTTGGGAGTGCTTCAGTAGCAAGATTCCCTTCTCTTCATCTTTGATCAATATATAAGGGACTTAAACTTGATCAGTACATTCTATGTTCTTATGGAGATGTTTCCGAAGGACCTAGATGGATTATTGCTGGATCAAGAGATAACCTTTGAAATAGACTTCTTTCTGAGGACATCCCTAATCTAGATGGCACCATACCACATGGCGCTTATAGAGCTAAAGGAATTGTAGGCCCAATTCAAAGAACTATTCGCAAAAGGCTTTTTATACGCCTTAGTCACACACCATAGGGGGAGTACTAGTTCTGTTCGTAAAAAAGGAGGATGGCTCCTTGAGAATTTGCACTGACTACCGCATACTAAACAATGTGACCATCAAAAATAAGTACCCCCGGCCTAGGACTGATAATTTATTTGATCAATTCAATGGAGCCATAGTATTCTCCAAAATCTATTTGATGTCCGGATACCATCAGCTAAAGATCAAGGAAATGGATGCCTTGAAATCGTCATTTCATACTCAATATGGAAATTACGAATTTCTAGTAATGCCCTTCGTGTTGACTAATGCACTAGAAGCTTTCATGAATCTGATGAAATGAGTATTCAAGGACTACTTGGACAAATTTTTCATATTCATTATAGACGACATTTGACCTACTCTAAGGAACAAAAAGAGCATGAGGAGCACCTACAGTTTGCACTCCAGACACTAAAGCAACATTAGCTCTATGCCAAATTCTCCAAGTGCAAATTTTGGCTGAAGAGTGTCTAATTCCTAGGCCATGTCATATCCAAAGAAGGGAGATCCATTGACCTGGCTAAGATTGAGGCCTAAGCAATGGCTTGCACCCACCAATGTCATGGAGATACGAAGCATTCTAGGCCTAGCCAGTTACTATAGGAGATTCGTGGAAGGATTCTCAAGCATGGTGGCACCCTTCATTGCCTTAACCGAAAAGGATAAGAAATTCAAATGGACTGGGAAATGTGAACAGAGTTTTCGGGAGTTAAAACATAGACTCACCACTACACCCATCTTGATATTAACTTCTGAAGATGAAAAGTTCATAATCTATTGTGATGCCTCGAAGATGTGATTAAGAGCAGTTCTTATGCAAAATGGGAAGGTGATAACCTATGCCTTTAGGCAGCTAAAGGTACATGAGAAACATTAGCCAATGCACGACATGGAGTTAGCAGTCGTGGTCTTTGCCTTGAAGATATGGCAGCACTACCTTTATGGCACCCATTGTTAGATTTCTACGTATCATAAAAGCCTAAAATACATATTCACGCAGAATGAACTAAATATAAGGTAGAGTAGGTGGCTGGAATTAGTGAAGGACTATGACTGCGAAATCCTCTACCATCCTAGAAAGGCCAACAAGGTCGCAAACGCCTTGAGACGAAAAGCATCCACAACACTTATGTCAATTCGAGAACTACCAGAAATGTTACGGAGAGACATCCAAAAGTTAGAGCTGGAGTTAATTTCGGGACAATTTTTGACATTAACTCTATAATCGACTATCCTAGATCGAATGAAAGGATCTCAAGAGTTGGATTTGGCACTGATGAAATTCAAGATAAGTTGATGGAGGGTAAGAATACGGAATTTGGTATATCATCCGATGGAATCTTGCACTACAAAGGAATAATATGCCTATCAGATGATCCAAAGTTGAAGGATCAAGTTATGATGGAAGCTTATTCAACCCCTACTTAGTACATTTGGGAGCTATAAACATGTATAAGGAGCTAAGGGAACATTTTTGGTGGCCTAAAATGAAGAGGGATGTGGTCGAGTACATGTCGAAATACTTAAAACCAAAACAAACCAAAAGTATTAGGAAACTTAAAACCTACTGGACTCACAGGCACTCGGTAAACTTGAACCACCTGGATGAGGAGGACCGCCTCCGGCATCTCCTCTATGGTACATAACATCAGCCATATCTACAAAAAAAAATAAATAAATAAATAAACAAAAACAAAAACAAAATCCAATAACAAAACTAAGTCAAACAAAACCAATCCAAACATTCAATCAATAATTAGAAATCCAAGCCATAATCAAAAATCCAATCCATAATAAAAAAATAAAAAAAATCCAACCCATAATAAAAAATCCAAAAATCCAATCCATATCTACACTAGAAATAAATTTACAAATCAGCACATGCAACAATCAAAGAGAAACCAACATAATCAACACATTCCATTTCCAAATCCATTTTCAATACAAATCTAAAACCAAAAAAGACTAAATCAAATAAAAGAGAAATTCACCAATAAAGAGAAGAAGAGAGCAGAGGATAAATGGGGAAGAAGAAGAAGAGGTTTTGTGTTTTTTGTAAGTAGGACCCTATAGCAGCAACATATGTCGTTAGTATAGAGTTAAAATTTCGTTGCTATAGACACGATATTTTTTTTCTATGGTGACGACAGTTGTGTGGGAAGATAAAGCACCATCTTTTCTTCAAAATTACAAAAATATAGCGACAACATTTTTTGTCGAATGAGACAACAATGTTGTGGCTATAGAATTTTCCCGGAAAAATAAAGCGCCATTTTTTTTCCTCAAAAAATATAATGATATCACGATGACTGTTTTATCTATAATGTTTTTCCAATAAATTAGTGTGCCAAATTTTTCCAGCGAACTATTGAAATCTATTGAGACGACAATATGGGTGTCATCACTATAATCTCCCCCGGTGGAAAATGACAAACGACAAGTTTGTGGCGACGTATTAACTATGTCATTGCTATAGGTTTAACCCTATTGTGACAACATGCTAAAATGCTGCTGCTATAGATGACTTTTCTTGTAGTGTAATGAGCTCTGGTTATATATAGGATTGTGATCTAAGGTTCGAGTAACTTATAAGAGAGATTTTTGGGAGCCTATTTTGGCTAGGGTTTGTGTATACTCTAGGGGGGTTTGTAGTGTGATTGGGGGCTCTTTGAGAAGGATCCTAAGTGATTGGAAGGGGTTCTATTCAAGGGTAACAATAGATTTCTCCTGTTAGATTGCTTAGGAATATCAAAGAGTGACATTGATTGTAATCACCACTGATAAACCTTGAGATTCAGATAAATAGCAGTAAAGCTCTTGGTGGAGTTCCGAGGATGTAGGCTTTTGTTTGGCTGAACCTCATTTACAAACCTGGTGTTGTTTCTTCTCTACTTTCTGCGGTGCTATTTGGTTTGGCATTCTGCAGTATTCTGAGTAGAGTATTCTAAGCAGAGTTGCTGTTTGGTTTAGTATTCTAAACAGAGTTTAAATAGAATTGTTGTTTGGAACAGTATTCTAAATAGAGTTTTTTTTCCTAAAATTTTAATTATAATTTAATTTTAATAATTAAGGGAATTCAATTTGTTTGTAAAATAAAATAAAAATTCCGTCAATTTTTTATGTAATTAAAATTCAAGAGTCGATACAATTTGAATGATTTGCAAATTAACGCAACATTAAAAGTACTAAAAAACGAATGAAAATATAACAAAAAGCGTACCTTGTCCATACTAATACCAACGCATTGATTACGGAGAAACAAACATAATTGGAAGTTTAAGATTTAAAACATAGCTAATAGTTACATAATGTAAGAAATATGTCTAAGTTCTAGCCTATTACATAATAAGTCCAACTACTCATGCCTATTAAACCATATCGAAGTTGCTTATTGATCTCGAAATTGACCCGCATAATTATTCTCCTCATGTTGTTATTGGGTTGATGCTTCGCCATCATTATCTTTACCGTTGGCGTCATCCACTACATTCAGAAGAAGACGAAGAAAAAAAGAAAAAAGGAAAAAAATTATTCACTAAATTATTAATATTAAAAAAGTTCAGAAATTTATTGTGGAAAAAAATAAATAAAATATGAAAAAAAAAAAATTTAAATAGTGTTATATAAATAGTATTAGGAATAGAAAATAATTAGTGGGAATAAAAAAAACCAAACACTACAATTTTTATGCTATTCCCGAGAAAGCACTTTTACAATTTTTAAAGACGGGGTATAGTTTAATCTAGAATTGGTGACGTGAGCGTGACCTAACCAATTACAATAGTCATTGTTGAATAAAAATTAATAATTTAAAAAAAACAAAGACATCAAAGTTGAAAACGTCTCCTTGACTTGAGAATCGGAAGAGCAGTTAAGCCTTTAGTTGCTCTGGAAAACACAAAGAAAGTGTACCAAAACTGGTTATCAGAAACTGATCGCTCATCATGATTGTACCCCATAAACTTATTTCAGTTCTTATTCTTGTAATATTTCTAACACAAGCAACTCTCAATGTTTGTGGCAGAACTACAAACTCCAACAATATTCTCTGCTTTGAAACAGAGAGGAAAGCGCTTCTGAGATTCAAGCAGGATCTTGCAGATCCTGGTGGAAAGCTGTCATCTTGGGTTGCTGAAGAAGAAAACTGCTGCAAATGGGAGGGAATTGTTTGTGATAACATTACTGGCCATGTCCAAGAGCTCCACCTTGCTGATTATTCACTTAAAGGCAAGATTTATCCTTCTTTGCTTGATTTAAAACAACTGAGTCACTTAGATTTGAGCTACAATGATTTTGGGGGCACTCAAATTCCCAGCTTCATTGGTTCTCTTCGGAGTTTAAGATATCTTGTCATCAAGGATGCAGGATTTGAGGGAGTGATTCCTCACCAGCTAGGAAACCTCTCAAGTTTGCGCCATCTTGCTCTTGGAGATCCTGATGGTTCTAAGCTATATGTTGAGAACCTTCACTGGCTTTCTAGTCTTTCTTCGCTTGAATATCTAGACATGACTGGTGTGAATCTTAGCAAAGCATCTGACCATTGGTTACTAGCAATAAACAAGTTCCCTTCTTTGTTGGAGTTGTATTTAAGCTATTGTGAACTTGGTCATATTCATCCTTTATCTTATACTAATTTTACATCCCTTTCCGTTCTTGATATGTCCTTTAACAACTTTAACTCTTCTATACCTGATTGGGTTTTCGGCCTTAGCAATCTTGTCGAGATTTATCTTACAGATAGCAAATTTATAGGGTCCTTTCCCAATGGTTCTTTTAGCTTGACATCTCTCACAAGCCTTTATGTTCGTGGAAATTCTCTCAGTTCTACCATTCCCAGTTACTTTTATGGTTTCTCCAATCTCAAAAACCTGAACCTTCGCGGGAACAACTTGCAAGGTGTTGTTTCAAACTCCATCAGAAACCTAACCTCTCTTGTTGATCTTGACTTGGGGGGTAATGCTCTAGCAGGGGAACTACCCGCGTCCATGGAAGATCTGTGTAATTTGGAATCAATTGATTTGTCACGCAACAATTTCAATGGAAATGTCTTTGAGATATCGCCAGGTTGCATTTCACAGAAGCTAACCACAATTGTTTTGTCAGGCAATTTGTTTTCTGGACCTATTCCTGCCTCACTTGGAAAATTATCAGCATTGGAACGGTTAGATTTTAATGAAAACAAGTTGAATGGATCTCTTCCGGAAAGCCTTGGTTCTCTCTCAAATTTAAAAAGTCTTGATATTTCATATAACCTTTTCGAAGGTGTTGTATCTGAAGTTCACTTTGCCAATCTCACAAATTTACGTTGGTTAAAAGCTTCTGAAAATTCATTGAGCCTAAGAGTAAATCCAGATTACTTATTCCGTAATGCCCTACCACCAAC
>WUAT03447756.1:0-16880 GCA_010015005.3 Ulmus americana
ATCTTGTGTATTTGTACAAATATAATTTAATTTCTCTTTAAACGTTAACGTATAAATAATTCGTTATGATTTATGAATTCTATTCAAAGATGGTATAAATTGTTCATTATGATTTATGAATTCTACTCAAAGATTGTCTTCAACCTGATTACTATATGTATACGTTTGATTTTACTTATACATCCGTATGCGTATATTTTATCTTAATTAATTTATACAAATATATATTTTATTTCGATTGTAACATATAAATAATGAATAATCATAAACACCATATTAGATGCATTTCTCAATTAACACTAATATATTGTTATTTATTATAATTATATTTTGATCACTTCATAATTAACACAAATCATTATCCATGGGATTTTGGAAGAAAAAAGAGTAATATATATATGAAAATGACTCTTCAATTATGGAATATTAAAAATAGAAAGAAAATGGATTGGTCCAATATCTCAAAGATCAAATATATATATAGGCACTGGGCAATGGCATAAAAAGCCATCACACCACAGCCCATGAATTGCAAAATCCCCAAAAAATTTCAAAGTAATAATTGTTGATGTGTTAACCCTCAAAATAAAATTATTATTATATTGTGTTTTTTTTTTAATAATTTATTTATTTTGCCCTTTAATATTTAATCAGAGATCGTCCTCTTCGCCTCTGTTCCGCCTACCGAAACCTTCTCCCTCGGTACTTCTTCCAAGTCTCCCACTTTTTCTCCTCTTTGGGTTTCTCGTTCTTGCAAAACCCTTTCCGCCATTAAACTCGAAGCTTCGAGACATCTTTGCTTATCACAGGAAATAGGATTCCGATAGCTATGGCGGCCAGCGCCCAGTGGCAACCCAAAGAAGAAGGTTTCACGGAGATCTGTGGACTGCTGGAGCAGCAGATTTCTCACTCGTCTTCTTCTGCTGATAAGTCTCAGATTTGGCAGCAACTCCAGCACTACTCTCAGTTCCCCGATTTCAACAACTATCTTGCTTTCATTCTCGCACGCGCTGAGGTAAAACTGTAATTCTCTTATGCTTGTTGGGAGAAATGATGGGGTTTTCCTAATTTTGTTTTGTTGATGATGGTTGCTTTGGGATTTTATTCCTGTTTGGAAATTGATAATTTGCTTGGAGTTTGAATTTTCTTGACTTACTTGGACATGGATTCATTAGAACAATTGTTTTTTGAGGATGCTTGGGGAATTGATGGGGTTTTTGTTTAGGATTTGATTGGGTTTTATGTTTTTGGGGCAACAGTTGCTGAAAACTATATTGTTTGTGGATTTGACTTATGGTGGATTATGGTCTCATATGGGACTTCCCCTCGTGGTATTTGAGTTCGACTGGAATTTGGGTTCTTGATAAATTTGGGTTACACTGGTTACAGTTTCGATGTTTCAGCTGGTTCAGTGAGACTTTTTGCTTTAATCAGTTTGAGAATGATCTTATGCTGATGAAGTTGGTTTTAGTTAATATTTTTTACCAGGGACATATAACATGTTATTGATTGTATGGTTGAAGTAATGTATCTTTCACCGGCAAGTTATTTAGATGAGATGGAACTCTGTCCGGCCAGATTTCTGTTAACATTAATTATTAGAGGCTCGTTAAAGGCCTGCCTTTAATATCCACAGGAATTTGACTGATTTCGTGCATATTTTATGAGGCATAGAATTCATATTTCTTGTTGAATTGGAGCAATCAACATTGTTTCTACAGGCTCTGAATCAAAAAGCTGATGTTTAAACTTCATCAGATGCCCCTATTCTTGATGTTAGATTGCACAGCACAGTGAACCACTTCACAAAACAATATCTTAGACATGGATCATGAGAAACTGACAGTGACCACGTTATTTTTTTTTTTTGTTTTTTTGTTTTTAAACAAAATTTTAGTTATCTTCATTGTACCATATTAATTTGTGGTTTGTGATTAAAGATTTTTGCCTTGGTCATTTAAAATTTTATGCTGTCAGCTTATCTTCAGTGGCTGTTGATTGCTTGAAATGTTTCCATGGTTTGTTTGGAGTAATTTGTCTGAAAACATGCTTCTTTTCTTTTTCCTTCTGCATGTCAGCTGCCCTATGGTAAGGACTTTTGGTTTTCCTACTGAATGAACTGTAACATCAGTTTAACTTCCTATTTGACATTTGGGGTTCAACAGGGGAAACCAGTGGAGGTTCGACAAGCTGCCGGTTTGCTTTTAAAAAATAACCTCAGGAATGCATATAAATCCATGGTTCCTGCATACCAACAATACATAAAGACAGAGTTGTTACCTTGTTTGGGAGCAGCTGATAAGAACATCAGGTCTACGGTTGGAACCATTATAAGTGCTCTTGTTCAGCTAGGAGGAATTTTAGGATGGCCTGAGTTGTTGCAAGCGCTTGTAAGTTGCTTTGATAGCAATGATTTTAATCATATGGAAGGTGCTATGGATGCGTTATCCAAGGTAAGTCTTTTATGTAGTTTTGGTTGACATCATTTTGATGTAACATGTATGACATCAAAATTAAAATTGGCACAAGTGTTGTAGTTTTCCAAACATTGGTTCATTTCAAAGACACTGACGTATCATTTGACACATCAACGATGTGATGACAGATTTGCGAGGATATTCCTCAAATACTTGATTCAGATATACCTGGGTTATCCGAACGCCCTATTAATATATTCCTTCCTAAGTTATTTCAGGTGAATAAGTCTTTAATTTGTTATAAAAGTCATTCTTCACTTGTGTAAGTTATCTTCAAGTTCATTTGTTTTGTGGAATTGCTTATGTCACATTTCCACATTTATATTCTTCTTAGAATCCTTTTTTTCTTTCTGTGATTGTGTTTTCTGAACATGGCTTTTCATTGTACAGTTTTTCCAGTCACCACATTCCTCACTGAGAAAGCTTTCATTGAGTTCTGTAAATCAATACATTATGTTGATGCCAGCTGTAAGTAAATTGCTGAACTTATTATATTTAGTCCCTGGTCGACATTATTGATTTGAAGAGTAGCAATCATTGTACATTATTTTGCAGGCTTTATATGGATCAATGGATCAATATCTTCAAGGTTTATTTGTCCTTGCTAATGACCCCAACTCGGAAGTGCGGAAATTGGTTAGTTCCTTGTCATTGTCTTTGTGTATATGAGTTATATTCTGTAGAAAAAAATTGTTTAATTTGCTATGAAACAAATTATATTTTGATTATTAGTAGTTTTGTAATTTATGATGGATATGAAAATGTGTTAGGTTAGCAAACTTGGATATACCCTCATCGTTGTTTTTTTTGTGTGTGTTATCCCCTCATTAAACAGGTTTGTTCGGCATTTGTTCAGCTAATTGAAGTTCGCCCAACTTTCTTGGAGGTTGGATGTCGTTCTTCTGTTATAGTCTTGTACATCATTGTTTTTTCTTTTCTATTCCAGACTTCCTTTTATACATCATTTTGTTTTCTCACTGTTTTTTTTTTTCCCTTGCCACCCCTTCTCCTCTTGTTCATTTTGATGTAATTTTTTGAGTATCCTGCAGCCACATCTGGGAAATGTTGTTGAATATATGCTGCAAGTAAACAAGGATAGTGATGAAGAGGTGGCTCTTGAAGCTTGTGAATTCTGGTAATACTGGAACTTCAAATTGCATACACGAGTTGATAGTCTAGACAAGTATTAAATTTTTGCATGTCTGCTTTTTGAAGTTGAGTGGAAGAGATTACATGTTGGAGGATTTCAATTTCGCGTTCTTAACCTTATTTCTGTTTCTTCATGTTTTCGCCATTATTATTTCTTAATGCTCTGGCTTTATTGTTCAACCCCTTTATAATGGCTATGATTCTCAGGTCTGCTTATTGTGAGGCTCAGTTACCACCAGAGAAGTTAAGGGAGTTCTTGCCACGCCTGATTCCGGTATAGTGCAACACATGGTTTTGTGATCTTTATATTTTCAATTGGAACTTTCAGATTTATTTTAACCTAACCTATACAACTTTTGTAGGTCTTATTGTCTAACATGGTTTATGCGGATGATGATGAGTCGGTGATTGATGCCGAGGTTAATTTTGCTAAGTCTATTTGTGTTTTGGAGTGATTCTGTATTGGAAGTTCTTTAATTCTTCCCCTAATTTTATTGTTGCAGGAGGATGAGTCCGTCCCAGATCGTGATCAGGTTTGAATGGGGGGTTTTTTTTTTTTGGAGTTCCTTGGTGTTATTCAAAATTTTGGACTCCTAAATTCATCATACTGATTCAGAGATTTCTCTCCTCCCTTAATTTTGTATTGTAGGATATCAAACCTCGTTTTCATGCATCACGATTTCATGGATCAGACGATGTGGAAGATGATGTATGTTGCTACATCTTCTTTTCTCTTATGTTTTATTTTTGAGCTAAATTTATTTATCTTATGCTTGTTTAAATTGTTTGGTTGATCATTTGACTTAATAATTATCACTTAATGTCAGGCATGCTTTTATCTTTCTTTATTATTCTTTTAAAGATGAGCTCCTTGTAGTTAAGCATGATTTGACAATTTTGGTCCAATGACAGGATGATGACATTGTTAATGTATGGAATTTACGCAAATGCAGTGCAGCTGCTCTTGATATCCTATCAAATGTGTTTGGTGATGAGATTTTCCCGACGCTGATGCCTATAGTTCAGGTTATAATAGATTTAAGATGTGTGGATTCTAGAAATTGTATCCAGCTGTGCAGTTGCTGAACATTTTTTTAAAAGCATACTAGCAACTCCTGCTTTCCTCTTTGTAGGCCAACTTGTCTGCTAGTGGTGATGAAGCTTGGAAAGATAGGGAAGCTGCTGTTTTGGCTCTTGGTGCCATAGCTGAGGGTTGCATCAATGGTCTTTATCCACATTTGCCCGAGGTATCTTTAGTTGTCTGATTTTGGTTGGTTGAGCCTTGAAGCATATGGTCAGGACTCATGGGTTGTGAATTATATGCAATGTGATGCTTGTTCTCTTTTGATTTGAAAGATCTTCCGCTTATATAACCAGTTTGGTGATTTATTCATTTAGTTATTGTTTGCTTTATTTGGCTTCCATGGTCAAGAGTGTTTGCCTCAAATCTTATTGTTTCTGAGCTTTATAAGTTTGCTTTATTGTGTACGTGGATGTTGGATTTCATTATATTGTAGAATATTTAGTTCTTTCCCCTCTCTCTCTCTCCCTCTCTCTCTCTCTATATTTTTCTTCTGAGGCTGCGTCTACTGTTGAGCCCATTCAGTTTTCTGCTTTCATAAGTAGTAAAGATTATTTCTGCAGGCTTGCTGATTCAGAAGGCTGAAATTGTGATACTTTTTTTTTTCTCTTCTGTTAAATTTTCTACAGATTGTTGCATTTCTAATCCCCTTATTAGATGATAAATTTCCTCTCATACGGAGTATTTCCTGTTGGACTCTATCTCGATTCAGCAAATTCATTGTTCAGGTACGGTTATATTACATTTGGTTGTTCTATTTTACATGAATTAATACATTTCTGCTTAAATGGCTTGCTTAAACTGGTAAGTAGAACTGTAGAAACAATTAATTAAAGCTTTAGTGAGAAGTTTAGGATTCGGTGGTTCCATGATAATTTGTGTTGATATGCTGTTGACGGTAATTTCTTCTCTCTTAGGGTGTTGGACATCAAAAAGGCTATGAGCAGTTTGACAAGGTTCTTATGGGTTTCTTAAGAAGAATATTGGATACCAACAAACGGGTTCAAGAGGCTGCTTGTTCAGCTTTTGCTACACTTGAAGAGGTTCTTCCATAAATGAAGTTCTATTCTACCACAAAATGTTGTTCTATTAATATATTTCTGCTGCAAGTATTCAGATGTCAATGTAATCTGCTCTTTCACTCTTTATTGCAGGAGGCTGCGGAATTGTTGGCACCAAGGCTAGAAATGATTTTGCAGCACCTCATGTGTGCTTTTGGAAAATATCAGGTGTCTCTTTGGCCTTTGACCATTTACGAAACTCCTTGTATTGTTATTGTGATGTACTGCACCAGTTGATTAACTAATGGATATCACCTGTTTTAATGCTTATTCATATATTATACCACTTGTTGGGCTCTGTTAATTGATATTTGGTATCAATGTATTCAGAGGCGGAACCTCAGAATTGTATATGATGCTATCGGAACCCTGGCAGATGCTGTTGGGGGGGAGCTAAATCAGGTATTATCAATATGCTAAGGGTTGTAAAAGTAGAACAGTTTGTTTCCTCTTCTTCACTTAAAGTTTATTTTGTTCTGTTGGCTGCTGTATGGTATATTGGATGCTGCACTTCTGATTGATAAGTACTTATCTTTTTATAATGACTTTGTGATGTTTTCCAGCCAGCCTATCTTGACATTCTGATGTCACCATTGATTGCAAAGTGGCAACAACTTTCAAATGCAGACAAAGACCTCTTTCCACTGTTAGAGTGCTTTACATCTATCTCACAGGTATATCTCTTTGCTTCCGAATATCTTCTTTTATATTTCTTTTGTCGTGCCCAACTTTTGAGTTATTTGTAGATCCAAGGAACTTTGAGATTTTGTAAATATGTAAATTTGTTTTCAGTGTTATCGGTACTATGACGATCTTTTTCAGCTGCTAGGAATAGTTTCTAGAGGCAAATTGCAGAAGTTTTTTTTAAGAGATTTTTTTCCCCTTAGTTGATCTTATAAGGCGTGCGTAAACTCTCTTTTGGGTACTATTTTTTAACCTCCCTTTTTTTCTTATTTTTTTTTTTTCCTTTCAAAATGTTAAAAAAGTATGCTTTGATGGTGACCTCCGGTTTTGGGGCAACATAGCTGGTAAAGCTTCTTCCTCAAGCAAATTTCCTTCTATTAGTGGAAGTGCTGATTCATTGTTTTAAGCCAAGCAGGATTATGTGGTTTACATTCTTAGTGTCTTTTTTAAATCATTTTTTCATTGCAAAGTTAGAGGTGCTTCTAGGGTGTACTAGGATTTGTGGGGGAACAAGTATTAGGCAGTGGCTTTGAGTGATATTTTTGTCTTTTTGGTGGTTTCTTCTTGCTACAACTTGGTTGTGAATTTAGGCGTAAATCCAAACTACATCGAATATATATGCCCAGCATGTGTCTCTTTATCTTCTTGTGTTTTAAATTTCTCCGTATTTGTTTTTTGTTTTTCCACACATTTGTCCATTAAAAGGAATCTTTGATACACAAGAGTGTGAGAACAATGACTAGGTGATGAAGTGCAACAGAGTTTTAACTTATTTCCCCTTTTTCAGGCATTGGGTACCGGATTCTCTTCATTTGCTGAGCCTGTATATCAGAGGTGCATAAACATCATCCAGACACAACTATTGGCAAAGGTTTGGTGAAGAGTTTTGGATTTTTATATATTTAAGTCGTCAATTTTAGTTTTCTTACATATAGATAGCTACTATTGCCTTTGTTTAGTCATTCTTTCATGAGGCTCCTAAATACTTGAATATAGATATTTGGCTCAACTTGCAGGTTCCCTAAAGTTTCGCTTGAACTTATTGCAGGTTGATCCTGTTTCTGCTGGGGCGCAGTTTGATAAAGAGTTTATTGTATGCTCGCTTGATTTGCTGTCTGGTCTTGCTGAAGGTCTTGGCAGTGGGATAGAGAGTTTGGTAATCCCTTTTCCCATAATTACTTTATCTAGACAAGAGTATTAGGCATATTTGTTACTAAGTGTTCTCACTCTTAGGTTTTTCTTTTGTAAAAGCAATTTCTTTTTTGCTTCTAAAAGTGGTTGTAGATTATTGGATGTTGTTGATAATTGCTCTTGAATGAAAAGTAATTTATGTGTTGGCTCATGTCTTTTTGTATAATATGTTCCTTCAGGTTTCAAAAAGTAATTTGACAGACCTGCTTTTGCAATGTTGTATGGATGATGCACCTGACGTTCGACAGAGTGCCTTTGCACTACTTGGTGACTTTGCAAGAGTAAGTTGAATATGCATTCACTTAATTTGTGCAGACTCCTTGGGTAGGTTTTCCCATGCCCTGGTCTTCCTGTAGAAGATCAGTACTTGTATATAGTAACTTCCTCAAGGAGGAAGCAACTAGGTATCAGGTTTGGTTGAGAAGGCCAAAGTTCCTAGAAGATGCCTTTTGTGCTTACTTGGGTAATTTCTTCTGCATTTTTCATGTTCTAATTTCTATCTGTCTTTTGGAATTTGATTAGGTTTGTCATGTTCATTTACGACCTCGGTTATCTGAATTTCTTGATATTGCGGCAAAGCAATTGGTATGTGAAACTTATTGCATGGTTCTTGGTAGTGGTTTATGGAGCCCGTCTCATTTACATGGCATCTTCATGTGCAGAACACTCCGAAGCTTAAGGAAACTATTTCAATTGCTAATAATGCGTGTTGGGCAATTGGAGAACTAGCAGTAAAGGTAGGTGATTTTAGTTCAATACTTAGATTGTATGGCTTTCATTTGTGATTGTAATTTTTTTTGGGGCAAATCACTTTAATGATCAACCATATTTAATGCTCTGCTTTTTGAACAATGCTTCCATCCATGATGAGAAGCACACATGATTTGGAGGTTGTAAGCAATGGCTAAATCTAGTATGTGTGCACCAAATTTGTATGTTATCTGGCTTTATGATTCACGTTAGTCTGTCCCGTTGCTAAATTAAAACTATCAACAGTGCACGGAATTTGTAAATCTTTGATTAAAGAGATTTATCATTAAAGGGAATTTGAATTTCAGGTTCGACAAGAAATTTCTCCAATTGTTATGCAAGTTATGTCATGCTTGGTTCCCATTCTCCAACATGCAGAGGTATTTTTTCTCATTACTCTTGGTTGGTAAGCATAATCTGGATAATTTACCATTGTTAATTTCATGTTTCGTTGTTGTCGTCAGGGGCTCAACAAGTCTCTCATTGAAAATAGTGCAATCACACTTGGGAGGCTTGCCTGGGTTTGTCCAGAGCTTGTATCGCCACATATGGAGCATTTCATGCAATCTTGGTGCGCCGCTTTGTCTATGTAAGTTTTGGTACATCCCTTATAATATTATATGGGTGAGACTACAATACACAATAAATTTTTTGTATGGATAAAAAAAAACAATTTTAACCATTCTTCTCTGACCTAATTGTTGTAATTAAAAGGGCTTTCTTGTAATTTGACTAGAAGCAATAATTATCATTTAATTACAACTATTAGATAAAAAATTAATTGTTAAGATCGATGTTTGTATCCGTACAAAAAATTTGTTGTGTGTATTGTAGAAGGACCCTATGTATATATATCATAATACCTCTGGTACGTGGAAGCTTTTGGGGATGTCATCTATATATGCTAGATTCTGATGTAATTTATAAGACAATTTTAAGTAAATGTAATTCACATAAGGATTGAGAAATAGTTGTAAAATAAATGGTGTATATGCTTTCAAGTTTCAAGTCATTTTTGACAGGCAATTATTATTGTGACAGGATACGTGATGATATTGAAAAAGAGGATGCGTTCTTTGGTCTTTGTGCAATGGTATGCATTTTCCTTCTTAACAATATTAAATGCCGGTCATTATTCTGTGGGCTCATGTTAATACCTTTGCTTTTGGGTTCGCATATATTGTCAGGTTAGAGCAAATCCATCAGGAGCATTGAGTTCACTCGCTTTTATGTTGAAAGCTATTGCAAGTTGGCATGTAAGAATAACATCACATTTTGCCTTCAGATCTTAAAAGTGCTATGTGATCTAGACTAAGCTTAAGTTTTGACTTCAACGTGTCCATAGGAAATAAGGAGTGAAGAACTTAATAACGACATTCGCCAGGTGTTACATGGTTACAAGCAGGTTCGTATTTCTTTCAATTTTATCATATTTCATTATTGATGACAGTTCTTGTCATCTCAAATTCAGAGACACAAGTACAAAGTTGAAGCTAGGACTAGTAATAGGGTAGTAGGAGACCTGTAAAGACAACCCAAAACTGATTTATTTAGTTCTATGGTATTATCTGCAGATGCTTGGAGATGCTGCCTGGGAACAATGCATGTCTACGTTGGATCCCCCAGTGAAGGAAGGGCTCTCCAAATATCAAATATGAAGTTAATTTTCTTTGCTGACTCAATGAAGCTGTGTCTAGTGATATTTGCGATGATGATCAGTTTAAGAAAAGATCAAAGTTTTGGTCCATAATATGCTTAGGGAAAATTTGTCCACGCAATCGAAGCTTGAAGTCATTTACACCTCTGAAAAACTTAACATGGGTCTGTGTCATGGCGCTTGAGAAAGTGAAGCAGAGGATTTGGTGTACAGCGGTGTGGTTTCTCAAGCTTTGAGAGTGTTTGTTGTTGGAGTTTGATTTTCAAGGCAAGAATCATCATTTTTCGTTGAAGGCAGGAGATATCACATTCAAATATTAAAATCATCATTTTTCAACAAGGAGTTGGATTTTCCTTTTTTTTTTTTTTCTTTTTTTCATAATTTAACCATTTTAGTCGATAGGGTTTGTCTTGTTGTCACAGATTTTGTACAAGGGAGTTTTGAAACGTTATTCATTATAATTTTTTTGATGTCCCATATGATATATAAGTCCAAGAAAATGTAGTTTTTATTTGAGAAAAATTGGGGTGCGGTTATTCTTGCTGCATTGGAGCCAGCCGTGAGGTTGTGTTTTGAGAACAATAAATTACACTGTAATCTTGATGTGTTTGATTGAAAGTGAATTGGCTTTGACCAATGACCCAAAATTTAATCTTATTCTTTCTTTTTCACTTGTTGCTCATTTAATATCTCAAGGACATGAGATGAACAGTCCAATAGTACATTGTTTGAGACTCGATGTAAATAGGATTTTAGTGATTGTCAGATAATATTTTAAATTAAAAATTTTGATAAAAGTGGGTGGAATTTACACAATAATTACAAGTGATTTTATTATATTTTATTTTATTCTCTAAAAAATTATAAAATATTTATTTTTCTTTCTATTTTAATAATTAGTTTATTATATTCTCATCAATATTTTTACTACTTTTTATATCATTATATTCAATCATTTTTCATACTAATTTTCACCACCTTTTACATTATATTATTAATATCTCCACCACTTTTTTTACATATAAAATTATTTTAGTATCAAATCTCAATATCCCTACCACATTTTATATAAAATTATAACTTTTACCAAAAATTTTAAAATCATATTTAAAAAATTATCCTATTCATAATCATCAAAATCATGTTTAAATCGCGCCTCAAACAGACTTAATATTAAATATTTTATTTAAAAAGTGATGGGGTCTATGAGATTAAATAATTGATTAATTGACTCTAATGCCCCTTTAACTTTGATCGGTTTGGCACTTCACCCCCTCAATTATAAAAACTATCACTAAATCCCTCAAATTTTAAAAAAATATGCACTTTGCCCCCTCACCGGTTTTTCTTAAGCTTTTTTTTTGGGTCCATTTTGCATTTGGATCACTTTAAAAAAAACTCAAAACTGCATGTGAAGGGGCAAAGTGCCTATTTTTCTAAAGTTTGAGGGGTTTAGTGGTGGTTTTTAGAGTTGAGGGGACAAAGTGCCAAATCGGTCAAAATTAAAGAGGCATTCAAGCTAATTAATTTAAATAATATTGTATGTAAAAAGTGATAGACTTCAAACAGTAATATTAATAATATATGGTAAAAGGAGGTGAAATCTATGTAATAGAGTAAAAAATGAATTAAAAAAATAATAGAGTTCACATATGTAATAGAATTGATTATAAAAAGATAAAATAGGGATTAGAAAAAGGAAAATAATGGGTGTTTGCTGAACATAAAAATTTTCAATCATGTCTAAAACGAGCCCAAAATAATGGGAAGAAATCTAAAACTAAAATCTAAGGGCAAAAGAATGTTGTGAATTAGTGTGAAATGGAAGTTATTAGCAAGCTCAAAAACTTGCTTGTACAATGTATATCTAATGTAGAGAAACAAAAGCAGCAGCTCTGCATCTGCAAATCTGCCTCATTTGATCATGGGGTTTTCCTCAGAAGCAAAGCCAACAAAAAACTGAGGACAGAGTCGATCGATGAAAGAGCGACTATAAGCATAGCAACAAGAGCAAGAGTAAGAGTGGCTGTCTTCAGCTGCATAGATGAACAACACTGTAAATTACACATACGACAAGCAAGAAGGAATGTCCCAACACATTGGCGAAAATGGTAGCATCAATTGAGCGACACATCTTTTACACTTACCGTGGTAGGGAAGCCAGGCCATTCTATGTACTTGAGCTGACTAGGCTGCTCAACCAGAAAGATGAATAAGGATCTGACCCCCCTAAGAAGCAACAAAACCATCAGCAATCAAAACCAATGACGCTACAACTCACAATTTATTTCACCAATTGGGTTTGGTTTATGAATAAAGCAAAAAGAATAATACCACACAACTTCTTTGATAAGGCTAAGAAAGAAGGGTTCCTCAGGCAAGTCATCATCAAATTTAGGCTGATAACGATCCCCTCCCGTGCGTAGGGCACCAGTGGTGCCAAACCCAGATGCAGAAGAACGATGAACACGGCCTCTTAGAATCTGCAAGAACAAGTCCAAAGATTGACTTCTCTTTATAGACAATAATTAGATTAGAAAAAAAAAAAAAATTCATCTTATAAAATGAAAATCAAATTACCCTTGTAGATGCTGCCACTTTGATGCCATTAAAGTTACTGAATTTGCAAACAACATTTTGCTGATTATGGAATGGTAGTTTAGCCTGAGTGGTAGGAATCAAACCTGAACAAATGATGAAGAAATTAACCAAAACTAATCTCAAACATATCAACGCAAAGAGAAGAGAGGCGTGTTAAGGAACCAACCTGAACAACTTGCCACATTATAACAAAGGGAAGCCATTGTTTGCTGCTCAAACGAAAGATTTTGATCTACAAATTCGAAAATTAGCAATCAAAATGAAAATTAACAAGAAAGAAATAAGTAAGTATTAAAACTATATAATCTTGAAAAGGTTTATACTCCGAAATTTCGAGAAAGAAAGAAAAAGCAAACGAAGAGAAAATCTTAATAAAGAAAAAGCCTTGTTAGAATTTGTATCGTACCTAGGGTTACTCAGATAATAGCAATTCGAAAGCCACCATCTCCGGAAACGTTGAAGAAGCAGAGTTGCTCGCCGGCGTTACTTGCGCAGTGCTAGCTCCGACAATAGTGGTGAGAATTACAGAGACTGGAATTGGAAAAAGGGGAAGACGATGTCGTAATAAGATAGGTAAAGAGAATAAAGAGTCAATACGCACCGTTTTCCCCTATACGTTTCTAACATACGACATGTCGTAATATAGAAATCTTATATATGGAAAATTTACTTACCACCCCAATTTATTCATTTCCTGACAGTTGAGTCCCCAATTCTTACTTTCTACATATAGGTCCCCTTCCTATTAATTATTTGACGATTAGATCCCCAAACTTTTTTGGCACCTAGGTCCCCAAAATATAAATAATATTTTATCGTTAAACGCAAGAATTGTTTATTGTTTAGTTCTTGTAATTGATCTTTCTTTGTCTTGATATTCTCATTACCTACATAACCAATAATTGGAATAACAGACATAGATCATAGATACATCTCTCGTTTCTAATCATTTTTAACAATTATAGTGCTCATACATATATCTATACTTATGCTCTGCTGGTTTCACATGATATACAGTTGTATTTGTTGCCAAATTTTCTTTGCAGACAAATAGTTTCCAAAATTTTGAGCCAGCAGAGACATTTTATAAAACATTGTTTGTTCAATAAGAAACACAAACATAATGTGGTGATTGAAAGAACCTATGCTTATTCTTGGCAGCTGCCATTTCTATTCTGTCCCATTTCTCCTTCCTCTTGATCTCCGCCTGCCTCGCCGCGGATTCCCGGACTTCAATCTCTTCCAAACACTTGGCATACAATTGTGAATCCGTTTCTTCAAGCATCACCTTCACACTCTCTGTCAATTGACGAACACTCTTGCTCCAATGCCACTTCATGTTCTTCTCCATGCCTTCAACTACAATTGGAAACACTTCTTCTATTTCCATTGTTACCATTTTCACAAAGTGCTCGTTGTTCCATACATAGAGAGCTCGCTCTGCTACCTAGATCATACGAATTGGAAAGCGATGACGAATTTAGCAACACAAATGAATGGATTGACTTAAAATAAAGAAACTAATGGGGTGTTCGTTTTGTGATTTAAACAATATTTGGATTGCTGTAACAAACATAATTACCGAAGAAAATAGTGTTATTTTCGTAATTTGAATCATGATTCAAACATGATTACTATAGCAGTAGTATTATTGTAGCAACTATGAAAAGAACGGCATATGAATAGTAATAGTATTCAAATCACCAAATATGATCACTTTTGAAACCAAGAAAAGAACGGAACCAATTTTTACCTGTGAGCTCCAACTATTGACACATCTTGTAATTTGAGTACACAAAGGCAAGGCTAATTTTCCATATTGATCCGTGTCTAAGTTCTCCACAAGTTCTTCCAATTCCCCAATAAGCAAGACCTCTTTTTGGCAATTAGTGACAGGCCAATACTTCAAAATCCCTCTCACAACAATCCCACCAAGAGAAGGCTCCTTTTGCACAAATTGAGACACACAATAAGCTAGTTGCCTATGATAAGCTTGTATGCCTTTAGTTTTGTGCAGAGGAATAAGCACTCTCATTAAGAACAACTTGTGCTCTTCTTTGAGAGGAACTGCGAAGCCATTGATTATGCTTCCCCGTATCTCAAGCAACTCTCCGATGCCACAATGCTTCTCATTCTCGAACACATAGTTCAACAACACATCGTTCATTGACTTCCTCATGAAAGAACGATAGAAAGTGAACCTCAAATAGATCCTATGGAAAACATTCTTCAAGATTTCGCGCTCTCTTGGATCTTCGGATTGGAAAAGGGAGAGAAGGTTCATAAGGAAAGGATGATCAATGTAAGAACAGAGTGTTTTCGAATCTATGCTCATAACTAGTTTTAATAGGATGTCATAAACTAGTTGGTGGTGAGACCACATTCTTGAGAACTTTGAAATGGGGTCTTCATCATCGGGATGGTCAGATTCAGAAGTGATGGAGGGGTTGGAAGGAGGAGGGAGTGGCCGGAAAAGGTTGGCGGCGATCATGGACGTGAGAGGGGAAAGAACTCGATCATTTAGAGGCTTTTTTGGTGATTTTATGATGGAAAGAAGCTGTAGGAGCTTGTGGCGCTTTAGTTCTTGGTTTGAAGGAGATTCTGATGGATCAGAGAAAGTGAAGGTGAAAGTGCAATGAGAGATTAAAGATAGGATTTCTTCATTTTCATTGTTGGAATCAAGATCAAAGAGGGATTGGAGGGTTGGAGATTTTCTCTTTGGTGAGGCTTTTGATTTGTTGCTTTGAGCATTCATTCTTCTTCTTCTTCTTGTGTGTGTTCTTCTCTCTCTCTCACCTTGAGATATTGTTGTTTCTACTGTTGGATTATATTTTGATTTGAATATTTCTTTTTATCTCTATTGACTAGTTTTTTTTTCTAAAAGTACAGCGATGTTTTGGATACAAGAAGCATAGTAATATCCGTTTTGATCCTAACACAATTGCAAGAGACGAAATTGACATTGGCTTAAAGTTTTTCCCTTGTTCTTGCTCCTCAACTGGGTTTCTGCCACGTGGAATTTTCCGGTTATTATAAATTGGAAGAGAACAGGTTGTGGCAGCAAAATAATATGGGGCTATCAGAAACAGGACAAGAAGCTTGTCATTTAATTTTGTTTAATTAATTCATCTTTCATGTGCCTCACCAACCCATCAATCTCAGCACAATTTATTCTTTTTCATGTTTGGCCTAGGTGTAACGCCTAGACCGGCATATCAAATCAATGTGAAATAAAAGTTTCCTATGCCTACAAGGCTACAACTCACAAGACAAATGTTTCACATTTTGTAAATTCCACCGAACACTAATTCTTAATTCTAATCTCGTGTATTTTTTTTGTTTTACTTATCAATAAACATTATTTATTTCACTTAAATACACATTAATCCTTAAGGAATGTCAATATTTATGACATTAATACAACAATTATATTCGTAACTCTTTTGTTCAATTTTTATGAATACAGAGCATCAAACTTAAACACAATATTACCATAAAAATGATCTTTAATGTTATTTAGTTACAATAAGACAATAAACCTATGATGTGGAGATTTTTGGAGTTTCACTATTATTACTCTCATTTATTTTGTTTGGTAAAATATGTAATAAAAAAGATGAGATTTCATTTATTTGTTTGGTATTGAAAAGAGAGTTGGAAAAATAAATTGATATGCATTTAAATAATTACTATATTATCCTTGTTTTTTATTTTTATTTTTTAAGATACTTCTTTGATATATATATTTTTTATTGTTATTATGATATTACTCTTAAAATAATTTTTTTAAAAAATAAAGATAATCTGTATGGAAAAATGAAACTAAAAGGAATTGCAAAGAAAAAATAAAATGAAACAAAGTAAAGGAAAAATAAATATAATTTTTCTATGAAGAGAGATATAATAACAACCCGAGTTCTTAACAGTTTAATTAACCCTCTAAGTATAGTTTAAACCCAAAATTTCAGGGAATTTTTTTTAAAAAATAAACTCTTAAAGCTTGTAATAACGCCGGTTGAAATCAACCTAAGATTTAAAAGAGTAAAAATTAAAATACATATAAATCTAAATATTTGAAAACTGACTAAATCACAACTTCATTTTCTAAACTTATGTCAAGGCCCGGGTTCTTTAACACAATATTAACCCTTTTAAACTCGTGTTTTAACCCGAAATTCTAGGGAATTTTTTTTATTTTATTTTTAAAACAACCTTTAAAACACTTTTTG
>WUAT03448866.1:0-16866 GCA_010015005.3 Ulmus americana
ATAAGTGTTTTGGTTTTTCACAAATTAAACTTGTATTTTTACAAAGGATTTTATCATTTGGAAAAATTGTTTTAAAACTTTTTTAAGTTTGAAAAACCGATTCACCCCCCCTCTCGGTTGCCTTTCGGACCAACAGTTTGGTAAGTCCTTTTCCTGTTCTTCACAATTGAAGTATTTTCTTTAACATATACCTTTATTTAGCCCCAAGTAAGTGAAGATGTTTGCACTCTACAACTCCATTTTGCTGAGGTGTATAGGGGCAAATGTGTTGGGAAAGGGAACCATAGTTATTGAAAAAAAATTTATGTATATAAATTCACTCCCATTATATGCTCGAATTGCTTTAATCTCGCAATGAAATTGAGTTTTTACCCAAGTAAAGAGGAATATCAAAATTGATTGTCTCGAATTTAAATTCATAAGATAGATCCAAGTAAATTGAGAAAAATCATGCACAATAGTAAAAAAAAAATAGCGTGCTCCAAAGTATGTGTTAGCTTTGTGAGGACCCCCAAATGTCACAATGAATCAAATCAAAGGGTGCAATTGAAGAAATTGAACTACGTGTAAAAGATAAACCTGATTGTTTGGCTAATAGAAAAATATGTTGGGAATAAAATAAAAAACTCTTGAATGATTTTGGATAAAAAACTTAAGATGAAGAATGTCCTAATCATTGGTGCCAAAAATTTGAGGTAGTTGTGATACTATGCAATATGTGTGGAATTTGTTGAGATGTTAGATAGTACAACCCATTATATTGCTTGCCTATGTCAATTGTCTTCTTCCTAACCACGTCCTGCAGCACACAAAAAAATTAGGATAAAATGTCACATTAAAGTTCAATGCTTTTTTTGTAAGTTTGCCTACATATAACATATTGATTATTTTTTCATTTGAAAAAGATTCTTATTTGATTTGTTAGAATCATAGTCTTTTTTAATTTGAAAAATATTCATATTTGACTTTATCTTAATTAAATTTGTTAGAATCAGATTCTTTTTAAAATTAACTTGGAATTCTAGTTATATCTTTTTCGTTAGAGTTATACTTTGACTTTTTTTGTTGGAACAACTAATCTAATTAAAGGATTTTATCTTATTTGAAACTTGAATATCAAGCCAACTTAATATCTGATTAATACTTGGTATCTTGTATTTTTATTTTCATATTTATTCAAAGGATTATAAACCACTAGTTGTGGAGCATCAAACTCAACTAGAAGATCTAAAGACTGTCATTTAAAGAAGATATATTGAATATTATCCTTTTCAAAGATCTATCTTTACTTGAAGTAAAGTAGAAGTCCTATAAGAGTAGAATAAGTTGTAGACCATTATAAATCCTCCTCCGACCGAAATCCTCTTAGACCACTCTCTTGCAAAGTGTATTTCATAAGTTTTAGATCTAAGTTTTTAGCTCACTACTAGAAAAGAATAGAAAGGTGGCAGTACATAGGCCTTAGTTCGTAAATAACCGTCGCTTAAGGTTGGATAGAGTAATGAAACGGCGGTTTGTAATAAAAATTACCGTGTAATAAGGTCAAAATTTTAGACGTTGGTTCGTAAAAATAACCGCCTTCATAAGTAGCACATTAGACAGTGATTTTACATAATAACCACCACTTAAACTCAAACGCATATAACACGCATATAATGTGCCCGTGACTTTTTAATACTTTGGGCTTTGGTTTTTAACTACAATTGCTGCCTAAAGTCCAATTACCTTCTTCATCCTGTCCTGATTCCAACCTATTCAAAACCGTATAATCGCGATATGCTGAGTTCCAGCCATCGTCGTGATCCTTCTCAGACCACAAGTCATTGTTTTGTTAACTTTTTTTAGTGGAAAAGCTGGGGTTTTTGTCCGGTTATGTAGATCAAGATTTCTGAGTAATTTGTAAGTTTTTTAAGCTTTTGTTAAAATTCGAGATTTTTTTATATGGTTTTCATATTTCCCTAATTTTTTTTGTTTATGTTGCTATTTTTTTAGTTATTTCATTTTTTGTTATGTTTTCTAGTTATTTTTAAGTTTTATTTAGTTAATTTTATTAAATGATGTTTATAGACAATGTTTAATTTCTATTTTTAGTTAGATTTTATGGAAATTTTATGCAAATGTGTTTACTTTTATTTAGTTAGACCGTATATATGGTGTTTGTATATGTATGGACATGTTTATGGACATTTTTTGTGTTTGTATCAACACTATTTAGTTATTTATATATATTTACTATTTTGCAGATAATTAAAAATGGAACTAGGCCAAGCCACCACCTCTTCACAAAAGAAAAAGATGCGAGGCCCAAGTTTGATGAAGAATTTATCTCCGTTGAGAGCCTGAAGTAATAGGATCGAGGTTTAGTTCGATGAATTTGGACAATTGGGCCAATTGCAACCACATTAACGAACTATTTTGGCACGTTGGCTTGGAAACTTGTCCCAATTGATTACCCTGACTGGAATGATGTGCCTGATGCACTAAAGGATCGGATTTGGGTAGACGCTTAAGTAAAAGAAAATTCTTTAATTATTAATTAGAAACTAAGTATTATTTCAATAATCTCTACCTTTTTCATTTATTACATATTTCAGGGATTATTTGTCTTAGAGCCGTGTTGAAAGAAACTTCTAATAAGTCACGCCTTAAAGTCATGAAGAGCAAATTCGGTATAAATTACGTTGATGAAGGTTTCACTCATCATCCTCCGAATAAGTACATGTTCATCATGAGGAAGTATGGGATTCATTTGTCAAATGTAGGCTTGTCGAGAAATTTAAAAAAGAAAGTGTAGCGGCCTGGAAGAAAGCTGCAAGAAATAAACTTCCCAACCGTTTGGGCCACAAAGGATACAAGGGGAAAGAAATTGAGCTTGTAAGTATATGCGTATATGTTTATATGATCTTATTTCAAATTTTGCGTACGAAAATTAACTTAAATCTTTTGTGTTGTTGTAGCAACAAGAAAGACAAACCTTTGATCCCATACCGAGACATGAATTATGGATTGAGGATTAGGTTGATGCTTTAGGGAACTTCCCGAATGATGCTTGTTGGGAAATGAGCGAACAAATAGTAAGAATATCATTCCTTCAAATTTTGATTATTAATTAAATACATTTAGTTTAAAATGTCACTAATTATTGATTTATTATATGTAAAGGGAGCTTATTAGAAAGCCATGCAAGGTGAAATCCAGCCTAGTGGGAGGAAGGACATCTTGACGATGGTTATAGGCAAGAAGGAGCATCCTGGCCATGTTAGGGGATTTGGGTGGGGGCGTAATTTCACAAAAGTTTGGCATGAGCTTCGAACCCACAGCACAATTCCTGGGTTGGAGTTCGAGGCATACAAAGCAAATATGTATGTGGAACTTAAAAAATTACATGATATGTTGTTTGTTGTGCAATCCCAAAAAATGCATAGTGGCCAAAAATTTGATGTCACACCTCAGAGTGGTAATGCGAGTTTGATAAGTCGTTATTGTACAACTAATTAAGCATGTTTTAGCTTGATATTTGATTATTTTTGGGTTTATTTATTTATTTTTATGTTAATATTCATTATTATTATTATTATTATTTTAATCATTTTAGGTCTCAAAAAGCCAAAAAGAGCAAAAATGAGATTTTTGGGGAGAAAATGGCGCAATTGAAATGAAAGATGAAGAGAAATAACTCAAATCAAGAAAGTTGGGTTAACTTTTGAGCATATTTCCGTATTTTGGCCATAACTTTCACATACAAAGTCAAAATTAGTTGATCTTGATGTCCCTAGAAAGCTAAGTGAAAGATCTACAACTTTCATGAAGACACTGGAAACAGATTCTGAACACCGCAGCAGCAAAAAGCCACTGCTGTGGTGCCTCGCCTGATTCATACAATTATCACGGATAGGGCTTGAAGATCCGCAGCACCCAAAAGACAATGCCGCAGCGCCCATCACATACCTAATGTGATTTTAGATGTTATCTCTTTGTTTGAAGTCGGTTTTGAGCCAAATTTGATGCAATTGCTTCCAAAATTACCCCCGAACATCCTAAGGCTATAAATAGGCCTAATTGGGGTTTATTTGGGGAGACTTGGAGAGAGTATTAAGATTGAAGATTAAAGAGATTATCTTAGAGAAAAAGACTTGTAGCAGCCATTGTTATTCACTTTCTCAACTCTAGTTTTCTCTATCCTTGAACAATGTTAATGATTAAGATGTCTATTTTGCATTTTATTATGAACTACATTTGTTGCTAGTGCTGGGATGTAGCCCAATCATGATTAATCTTTTGTTTAATTCAATTTTAATTTCTACTAGACAATAATTTATTTGTGTTTCTACTATGTGCTTAATGCTTTCAATTCTTAAGGGTCCATGTGTTGAATGATTGTATGATTTGGATTGAGATCAAGAGATGATATCTAAATTAGATTAATATAATGGAATATTTTAGGTTGAATGAATGGTAGAGGTATACTAGTATGATCTAAGAGATTAATAGTTAAATCTATGATAATTCCATTGAACTCGAGAAATCTTTAGACTAAAATTCACATAGAGATATGATGGGTTAGTAATTAAGAGTTAATGTAATATTGTTTGAGAAAAAATATTAGTTAAATTTGGGAATTAAATCTCCCAATAAAGTCTAGCAAAATTAATATAAATTATAAATTGTATATGAATGATTGGTATGAAATTCTTAACCCTATGTTTGTTATTTATTGAAATCTTTTTTTTTTACCCTCTCCTTAAGTTATCAATTTTACTTTTTCAAACTCTCAATTTCAATTTAATCAAGGGATATTTACATTTTGGTGCCTTATTGTTTGAGTTAATTGCAAAAGGTAACTTCATTTTTCAATAATCACATAAGGGTATCTTATGGTTTTTGTTTACCTTGGTCAATAAGAGTCAACAAGATTTTTCTAAAAATTCCTACCTCTAATAAACAAAATAAATATTTTTTTAGATATCTTTTTGCATATTATTTTTACATCTCATGTCTCCAATGGGATGGGGGAGTTGGTATATTAATTTTTTTAAGGTTTTAATTAACTTTAGGTTAGATATTTTAAAATTAAAAATAAGTAATTTTTTTTAAAAGGGTATTTTGGACATTTCACATGCGCTAGGGTATCAAATTGTAGTAAACATAAACCATAAGGTACCCCTATGTGATTATTAGAAAATGAATGTACTTTTTGCAATTAACTCAAACCAAAGGGTACCAAAATGTAAATAACCCTTTAATCAAATAGTAATAGGGATAATTTATTTTGGTAATTAGTAGCAAGTTCTCCTTATGAGTTTGACACTTGTACTTTCTATTCTATGTTACTTGACGATTTAATGCACTTGTTAAAATACGCATCAAAGTTGCACGCTCGCAACCATCCCAAATGATTTCCAATTCCATTGCCAACAAGTATTACAACCTACTGCTATGGTAAGTTACATTTAGTAGACTTATATATATATTTTTAATCTACTAATAACAATTGATATAATACTAATAAAAGTTAAGATATGGTTTACAGGGAGGGAAGCATAACTTGGTATTGGGAATACAATATTGTCATAGTAGGACGAGTGTTTGATACAAGTCCAGATGATATGCTCAAACACTTTACTAAGTATGGACCCAGTCATCTTCGCGTATCGATCAATACATTCCTTGATGCGGATGCTCCATTGCCTTGTCCTATTGGTGACTACATGTTTGTTGGATAATTGCTTGGTGCTCCATTAGTTTGGCCAGCTGAGTTTGTTCTCCCATACACAGAGGTATACATAAATTTTAACAATGTTTGTTTCTAAGTATGAATTGTTAACAATCTAATTATATTATGATTTTCAGGTAACAATCTCATCTCCAAACTGTTGTTTGGCTAAGCAAACGATGTGCGCTAGCTCCCACGCAATGCCAAATGTATCGGTGGATACATATTTTGACCCTAAAACTCTACCAACTAGAATATTGTGGAAAATTAGTATGAGGGCACTAAAGATGAGTGCTGGTTCAGCTATCTATGTTTCCATGTATAGTAAAATTGTGGGCTATCAACATGAGCTATATGTTGATAGTGATGGTATCAAGTGGTTTTGTGGGATGAAAGAGATAACAACCATTGCTATCTCCATGTACATAAGGTAAAATGTTTATTATTATTACTTGTAATATATAATGTGTCGATTACTACATTATTTCTAACGTATTTCTTCATCAATTATATGTAGGTATTTATACAAAAAAACTAAAAGATGAAATGGGCGACAATTATGACTTGAATTAATTTTTTTGCCCTCATCGGATTGTGGCCATTGTGGATGATCAAGAAATGAGGGCAAAATCGCTCTTCGAACGAATAAAAGGTAGTTGAACAATAGTGTACGGTTGGCTCCCTACAATAAGGGTAAGTTTATCTAGCATAACTTTACATTTTCAATAATGTATTATATAAATGTGCAATTTGAGAATGACCCTCTTTTTGGTTGTAGTGGACATTGGACTTTACTTGGCATTGACCCAATAAAAATTTCATGTTATTCAATGGATCCACTTAGAAAGAAACCATAGCCCGACACAGCCTATGTGTTAACTATGTAAGAACATATTGGTTTATAATTTATTTGTGATTATTTTCATCTTTAGTCTATTTTTGAATGTTTTTGTTTTGTAAATAGGGCATTGCGAATGTGTTAGGCGCATCACGGGCCATCCACAGAAAAGAAGTTTGTTAGTTGGCAGATTGTTGATGTTAGTATCATTAATGTTTTGTTTAATTAAACATGTATACTTTAGAAACTAATTAATTTAACACTTATTTATGTACATGTGTAGTGTGTGAGACAACCCCACAACACCGAGTGTGGATTTTTTGTCCTTTGGTTTATGGAAGTGATCATTAAAAACCGATAGAAAATCGTTCCAATTCAGGTATTGATACATATTTTGACCGTACACATTAAATACTTAATTAATTTCAAAGTTTATAATTAAACTTTGAAATTGTTTAAAGTACTAATAATTAATAAAGTGCACTTTATTTTATATAGCTTGATAATCATCCAACGTATAGAGGTGGATGAAACTAGAGAGCAATGGGCTAACTTGGTGTTCAAAAATTTCTTTTTTTGAAAGTTATTTACATATTAATTTGTTTGTATATATTAGAAATCGAAGTTACAATATATATATATTTTTTGAATATATGTTTATGGATTGTGAATTTTCTAGATTATCGGTGATAAAAATTTGGTTGGGAAACAATCTAACTTTGTTATGAATTTAATTTAAAAAACTGAGTTTATATGGCGGTTAAATACAATAGCTGCCTTCTAAAGTTAAATAATATTTGGTGGTTCTTAATAATAATCTTCGCCTAAAGATTTTATGAAAGTGGTTCAAAACTGCCGCCTAAACCAATAACCTATAACGGCAACAATCTAGATGGCGATTTTCAAACCACCACCTTTTCCTTTAGACGGTAGTTTCGAACTATCGCCTATTACCAAATTTGTTGCAGTGACTTCTCCATCTTTAGAGATCTAAAATAATTTTGAGAGAGAACATGACTGTTGAGATTTTGTATGTTCATCTAGTTTAGAACACTTAGGTAGAACTGTAAAGTTTTGAGTGATCCTACAAACATATAGTTTTTAGGTTTAGATCCCTTACTGTAAGAAAGAGTGTGTAGGCCATCTTTTAGTAGAAACTTAGGTTTAGATTCCTTCAAATTAGAAAGTGAGAGTAGTCCATCTGATTTGTAAAACTGTGGCCTAAAAAGTGAATGTAGTCGATTTAGTAGTAGATCTAAAAAGTGAGAGTAGTCCATCTACATTAAACTTAAAAGTAAGGTCTGTCCATCAAGTTTAGTTTTTTATGCCTTACAGTTTTTCCCCATTAATAGGATGAATTCTTTTTAAGATGTCATGTGCATGTTCTTCTTGCTTTTTGATTGTTATTTTTTGTTTGCATATAAGTTTACATACTTGTTGACTCTTTCTTAAAAAACAATTGGGGAAAGAGTATTTTCCGGCGACTATGAGAAAAATTCTTTACTTTGGTAGTCCCTTTCTTATTTCCAATTTATTTTGTATCCATTTTTATAGAATATGTTATCTCTAGTAACACCACAGTTAATTTGAAGGGAGGAGATTTCTTCTTGTGCTATTTGTTTTTAAGGAAGTTTCTTCTTGTGCTTTAAATCTTAAAATCTTAAAACTTTGGGTCCTGGAACCATCTCTACCTTTAAAGACCTAGCAGGAGTATTCATTTCTCAGTTCTCAATACACAAGATGCACAAAAAAGCTGCCCACCATCTTAGCAACATTTGCCAGAAGGAAAATGCAAGCATCGAGGCCTACCTTTAGAGCTTTGTGAAGGAAGAGATGTTGGTCAAAGACCGATTAGATGCCACGGCCTGTGGAGCAATGATCATTGGACTTTGCAACTCGACCATAAAGTATATGTTATCAGTAGCCAAGCCTAAGTCATACTTAACCACGATCGAGGAGATCTTTCAATACATAGATGCTGAGCAGGCGGCTAATCTGAAGGTCAACCAGATCAGTAAGGATGCTCAAGTAGGAGTGTCAAAGCGGAAGCCTGTTGCCCAAAATTCCAGTTCATTCAAGTGCAGTGGGAAAAATCCCAAGCAATATAACAACCATGAATACATGTCGAGGTTTTAAAGCTTTACTCCTTTAAACCAGTCTTTATCTAACATGTTGATGTAGGTCAAACCTAGAGGCATTCTGACTGTCCCACCAAGAATAAAAGGCCTGCTGAATAGAAGGGACATGACTAAGTATTGCCGTTACCATCGTGAGAACGGGCATGGTACCAATGCCTGTCGAGCCTTGAAGGATGAGATCGAGCCACTTATCAAATGTGGACAACTCAAAGAGTTTGAGCATGGTCAGAATGCTCAGTAGGATCAACTTCAGCATCAAGCTCCAGTCCAGCAAGATGGAGCAATATAGGAATAAAAGTTTGAAGTTAGAACGATCATCTGTGGTCCATCAATTGGAGACACTAACCAAACACGGAAGGGTTATGCTCGGCAAACATTTACTCCATATCAAATTAATAATGTGAACCACCAAGCCAAGGTCCCATGATTCTCCAAAGAGCCCATCACCTTCACTAAAGATGAAGCTCGAGGCCTTACCCATCCCCACAAGGATGCAATTGTGGTAAGTCTCAAGATTGCTAGTTGGAGGGTGCACAAGATTCTAATCGACAATGGGAGCTCGGTAGATATACTTTTTTTTTCAACTCTTGATCGGATGAACCTGGTCGGCCACACATTTACCCCAGTATGCACGATATTGTACAAATTTTTGGGGGAAAGCGTCCACATTGAAGGTGAGCTCGACCTGCCTGTCGAACTTGAAGACGCCCCTTGTCAACACGTTCAGTCTGTGAAGTTTATGGTGGTAAATTTCCCTTTAGTTTACAATGTGATCATAAGGTGACCAATTCTCCATGCCAACCGAGCAGTTACTTCCACTTTTAATTTGTTGGTTAATTTTCCTATTGTTGGCGGCAATGGAGTTTTGAAAGGGCACCAACATGATTCCTGCCATTTATATGCGATTGCAACAAAGTAAGCTCTTGAGCACACAACTGTCAAGCAAGTACAAATAGTAACCGCTAGGCAGAGCAACCAAGTTGAGCAAGTAATCACTGATAAAATTACAATCCCATATGTTATGGTAAAACTAAATCGTGTAAATCTTGCAGAATTTAGGAAATTTGATGAGCTAGACCCTAGAGATCCCAACGAAGAGCAATGCGGGGAGCCAGTCGAGGATTTGGTCGAATTTTCACTCTTTGAGGAAGAGCTGAGCAAGACCTGCAAAATCCGCTCGGCGTTAACAAGACAGCTTAGAAAAAATATGACCAAATTTCTATGCGAGCATAGGGACGTGTTTGCCTAGTTGGACAAGGAGATGCCAAGAATAGATCCGAGCATCATGGTTCACTGTCTCAACATTGATTCGAAGTTCAAGCCTATCAAGCAAAAGAGCCACACTTTCTATGCTGAACGCTATATCATCATCAATGCCGAGGTGGACAAGCTCCTCAAACCCAACTTCATAAGAGAGTCACAGTACACAGAGTGGATAGCAAATATAGTCTTGGTCAAGAAAGCGAATGACAACTAGAGAGTTTGCGTCTATTTGACCGACCTAAGCAGGGCTTGCCCAAAGGATAGCTTTTCACTTCCCAATATCGACCAGCTTGTAGACGTAACTGCTAGCACAAGATTCTAAGCTTCATGGATGCCTACTGAGGCTACAATCAAATCAAAATGCATGAGCTCGACCAGGAACATACTTCCTTTCTTACTAACTAGGGTCTATTTTGCTACAACGTTATGCCTTTTGGTTTGAAGAATGTAGGTGCAACTTAACAAAGGCTAGTGAATATGATGTTCAAAAAGCAGATCGGCCGCACTAATGGAGGTGTATATTGATAACATGCTAGTGAAAAGCCTTAAGGCCGAGCAGCAAATCGAGAACCTGAGGGAGACCTTTGGAGTTCTTTGAAAATACAAGATGAAGCTAAATCCGGCCAAGTATGTGTTTGGAGTGTGCTCGGGCAAGTTTCTTGGCTTCATGGTCAACCACCGAGGAATAGAAGCCAATCCTACTAAGATCTAAGCCTTGCTTGACTTGGAAGCCCCACTAAAAATCAAGGAGATATAGAGCTTGACTGGCTGCATTGAATAGATTCATTTCTCACACCATCGACAAGTGCTAGCCCTTCTTCAAAGCCCTCAGAAAGGGTAAAGATTTTTCCTGGTCTACTGAATGTGAGAAGTCTTTCAAGGAGCTAAAAGAGTACCTTGGATGACCACCACTATTATCAAAGCCTCGAGATGGAGAATCCTTGATCTTATACTTAGCAATCTTGAATGGAACAGTCAACTCGACATTGATACATGAAGAGGATGGAGCACAATGGCCCATCTACTACACTAGCAAGTCTCTTCTCAACGTCGAAACACACTACCCAAAAAGGGAAAAATTAGCCTGGGCTTTAATAGTAGCTGCTCGGAAGTTATGTCCTTACTTCCAGGAGCACAACATCATTGTATCAACAAAGTTCCCACTAAAGCAGGTCCTCTAGAAGCCAGAGGCTTCAGGTTGACTAGGTAAATAGGCAATTGAGTTGGAAGAATTTGATCTACAGTTCAAGCCAAGGACTGCTATTAATGGACAAGCACTTGTGGATTTTATCGTAGAGTCTACCTATAAACCAGATGAGTTAGTGCCGAGCAATGGACCACCCCCAGCACTAGCTGTGCAATGGACCTTTGTTTATAGACAGATCATCAACATAATCTAGGTCTGGAGTAGGAGTAATTCTAATTAGCCCTGAAAGTGTCAAGGTGAGTTGTGCTCTTCGCTTTCAATTCAAAGCTACCAATAATCAAGTGAAATACGAAGTGTAGATCGCTGGCCTTCACCTGGCAAAAGAAATTTTTGCTTGACATTTAGTGACCTTCAGCAACTCCCATCTGATCGTCAACTAGATCAACTCCGAATACCAAGCAAAGGGAGAGAAAATGATTGCTTGTCTTCAGAAAGTCCAAGAACTACTAGGACAATTCAATACTGCAATTATCACTCAAGTTCCTAGGTCTAAAAATTCTAACGTCGATTCCCTAGCTTGGCTAGCAACTAGTCTCAAGGACAATCTCCTGAAGACTGTGCTCGTTGAAGTTTTAGAAACTCCAAGCATTGAAAAAACAGAGCTGGTGGCCCAAGTAGTTGCGACACCCTCCTAGATTGATCCCTTTATCTCTTACCTTTGTGATGGCGTCCTTCTTAATAATTGCGATCAATCAAGAAGCCTATGCCTCCGAGCAGTGAGATACCTATTCAAAAACAATACTTTGTACAAGCACAAGATCAACATTCCAATTCTAAAATGCCTCCGAGAAGTTGAAGATAAGCAAGTCTTAACTGAGGTACACAAAAGAGTATGCGGCAACCATTTTGGAGGCTGAGCACTAGCACATAAGGTATTGCGCATGGGATACTACTGGCCAACAATTCAATAAGACTCAGTAGACTTTGCTTGATCTTGTTGTACCTTAGACTGCCGCCTAAAGAGCTCACTTATGTTATGAGTCCATGGCCTTTTTCCAAGTGGGGGCATTGACCTGATTGGTTGACTCCTGAAGGCCCAAGGACAAGAAAAGTATGCGGTGAAACCAATAGATTTATTATACAAAATGGGTGGAGAATGAGCCGTTAGCAAAAATCACCTAGTAGAAAGTCACTGATTTTGTTTGGAAAAACATCATCTGTTGGTTTGGAATTTCGAACAACATTGTTTCCGATCATGGGATGCAATTTGACAATGCTTAGTTAAAAAAAATTTGTAACAATTTTGGTATCTTGAATTCCTTCTCGACATCGGCTCGGTATCCAACTAGTTCATTAGAAATCCTAAGGGGCGCATGCCAAGCCTTGGGGTAGATGATATCACTTCTAAAAACCCTAGGGGAAGATGCTAATCCCCAAGCTAAGGCTTAGACCGAATGTTTAGAAGTTGCTAATTGATTGACCTTGATTACTAATTTATGGCTAAAAGTCTATGTGATTTCCTTAGCAAAAATTATGTGAACATTTAATTGCAAAAGATGGCAAAAATTATTTGATCATTAAATTTATTTGCAAATGGTAAATCAAAAATATTGACAAAGCATGAAATTAAAAACAAGGTTGTTTTATATACAAGACTGAGCACATATGCTTAGTATCAAAAAATATATAACAAAGATACGTAAAGCAGTTTAAAAATAAAAGTTAAGCCCGGCACACCTTGCTAGGCTAAGGGAAGTTAAGTCTTAAAATAAAATTAAGCTCGGCACAAATCCCCGAGCTAGGCAAAAGATAAATAAACCAAAAGGAGAACAAGATAAGAGCTAGCTTCATGCAGTCAAAGGATCCTGGTTGGCAAGATCGTCTTGGTAGGTAGGGGTCCCTATGGCAGCCTCTTCTTCCTCCTCAGCTAAAAAGTATTTCTCCAACCACTTGAACATTGGAGAAGAGGTTGGGTATTGTTAAATTGTGTAGTCCCGGACCCAAAGGGATCCATCTGCCTTCACTAAAGCAACCTCATTGGCCTTTTTGGTCTGGTTGGCCTGCAAGATCTCCACCTCACCTGATAGCTCGGTGATGAATTGGTCCTTTTCTTGGCACTGTACCTCGGCCCTTTTTGTCTTACTCTTTGTTACCTCTGCCCTTTTCTCGGCTGGTCTAACAGCCCCTAAAGACGTTTCTACTTTGCTATAGCCTTTTGACGGTCGCTATCCAACTCTTGAGCATTAGCTCGCAAAGTGGACAGTCTCTGCTAATTGGCATATGCCAATAGGCCGACCTGTAAGCAAAAGAGGTTAGATATATATATAAAAAAATTAGTCATCTAAATAAAAAATTCCTTGAAGGAGTTACCTCAAAGTAGGTTGGCCACCGTTGCAGACCGACTAGCAGATAGCTCATCTAACTGGGGCCCCTCAATTTTATCAAGGAAAGTGGAAAGGGAGCTAATTAGGTTGGTCTTAACATCAGTAACATTAAAGGCCAATGTAGAGGCAGACCAAGCAACCACCTCATGCCCTTGGCCTCCAGAGGTGATGCTTGGAAGAGGGTCAGCTGGGGCCACCGGTTTGATCAATGACTTAGCGGGAGCCTTGGCCGACTCCCAAATTTGGAGCTTGCCCCTTTTAAGGGTCTTGAAGCATGCCTCTCTAGCTACATTGATTTATGCTTGGGCCTTAGGGTCAAAGACGAGCTTTGGCTTCTTGCCAACCATTCATGCAAGGCAAAACGTAAAAGAGTTAGAAGAAATTTCATAAAAAATTATGAAAGGAGCTACTACTGAGAAGACTCACCCTTGGTGGTCCCCTTGCTATGGTCAGATTCCTCTATCTCTATAAATAATATAGAATTCCTCTTTAAGGACTCTTGCTTTGTAGTAGGAACTTTCACTCTCTCATCCCAAGCATGCCTACTCCTCCTTAGAAGTGGCTCCTGCTCGGAAGGAATACCCTCCTCCACCTGAACGCGCCCTAGAGCCAAGCAAGTGGGATCTTCACCAACCAAGCCCTTGGCTAGCATTTCCTGTGCCTTGGTAGCTCTAGAAGGTCCAATAGTAGCATCTTGAGCAGCCACTTCTTGTAGGGGCTGAGCTTGAGCAGCCAGAGGCGCATGAGTAAAGATTGTGCCATTACCTTCTCAAACCTCAGAATCCAAGGCTGAATAGGCTTAAGTCAACACATACCAGTGTTGTATAGACCAGTCTGTGTAACGAGCAAGTCCCAACTCCTGCGCCAATCCTTCAACTCCCAAGCCTTCCCTGACTAGGAAGTGAGCCTGAAGCTAAGGCCTAGTCGAACCCAAGAAGCTCCTCGCTGGAAAGTGGCCGAGAAAATTTCATTTAGCCAGATTGTTTCACCCGGCACTGCTCGTTAGTTCTCGCTCTCCCAAAACCAGTGATTTTTCCAGGACTTATTGGAGGTGGGAAGGTTAGTGATAAGTTGCGGCTTCCTTCTGATGGCCAAGTAGAAGAACCCGTAGGTCAGAATTGCACTGAAGCATTTGGATGATTCTTTAGGTAGAAGAGAGGTCGGATCTCATCTAGGGTAGGCTCCTCAACACCAAGCAAGTTGTTCAAAACAGCCCAAGTGGTAAGTACTCGATCGACGTTGGGGTTGAGTTCGAGTGGAGCAACATTTAAGGCGTTGGGCATTCATCTATAAAATTTGCACAGTGGTAGCCTTAGACCAACATCAAAGCTGTCTAGGCACACAACAACATAGCCAAGAGGCGGCTGTCTTGGACGACAAGAAGGGGTCGGTATATGAAACATGATGTCACTGGACACTTTAAGGCTTCATCTAGTTTCACTAGCTGCTCTTCCTTCACAATAGAAATATAGACGTCTGCTTCGATCCCAACAGCTAGTAGTTCTCTCTTTCGACCACCTTTCCTCTGTGGTGGAGCCACTAACAGCTTCCTTGCTCTCCTCAAGTCCTCCTCCTACTTCGAGTTTCCTTGTAAGCCCGAGCCATGGAATGGTTGCCTGGTCAATTTTATGAGAGCTAGGCCTAGTAGAGCTACTCGCACCAGTCTGAGATTGACGACGGACCTCAAGGTTTCCACTGCCTTTTCCAATCAAGGCCTTGACCACTCCTCTCTCTTTTCTCTCCTTTCTCTTTCCCTTACGGGTCTAACACTTTCTCTACTCTCTCAACTATCCCTAATCACGGCTATTGTAAAAATGTTATAGTCTACAGGGGGAAGGGGTCTATTAGCCCTATAAAGGAGCTCAAAAGCTTCATCGGAATTGGAATCTAAAGAGTCTGAAGAGTTCAAAGACCCTTTGGTATAATCGTAGTGAAATAGATTTTCACTCTCTTGTAAAGAAGACATAGTCTTTAAGAAAATGTGAAAAAATGAAGAGTGTAAGATGGAGAAATACTTAAAAAGAAGAGGAAATCGTGGTGGATGAACTAAGAATGGTGGTGAAATGCGCAAAGGGGATGGTTTCGCTTAAAGTCAATGGAGAGGATGAAGATTGAAGACGAAGGCAAAGTATGTAAAGTGAGAAAAGTATTTCAAACTGAGGCTTTATAGGCTCGAGTTCCAATCTAGACTGTTTAGATTACTCTCATTACAGGACCAGGAACACTTTAAACATGGATCAATGCTCTGAGCTGTCTAGATCACATTAATCCAACGGCCAGGGGTTGCACATCTTTTCCACTCCTCGACGTATGGAAACCCCAAAATCATGATGGCCTGCAAAAGGGATTTTCCTTCTTGCGTGTGATGGTTGCAATATCAGTGCAATCATGACCTCAAAAAGCCACATTGGAACCTGCAGAGCCATCCTTGATTTGTGTACATTAAATGCGCGATCCCATCAGACGCAGGACCAATGAACACTTGCCACATGTCAAGACGTGATGAGCACGCTTACAAGTCAACACAGATCTTTCCCAAGTTCAAGTGTCGCCCAGGATTTACTTAAGTACCAAGGTAGATTCAAACTTCGACTAGCTTTTTACAAGCTCGACTTTTCTCTCTTTGGAAGTCTCGAACTAATAAGTCAGCCCCACACTTGGGGGAAAATGTTTAGAGGTTTTTTTTCGTACTACCGAGCTGAAGGCTACTACCGAGCACGAATCACCTTCGAGGTACCGAGAAAATTTTGCATAGGCCCAACTCGGCGAAATTCATGCAAAATGGCCTTGCTCAGCTATTTTATCCCCGTATACGCACTCATTTCTTAGAAATAAGGATGTCAACAGATCGGGTTTACCATATCCATGCCCTATCCGTCAAAAAAATATCATATCCAAATCCTATAAAACATCCATTGAATAACAAGTGAACCGGATCGAATATTATCCGCTGAGTTTTCAAGTACTCGTGGATATCCGAAATCCGTTACGACCCACTCTGATACCAATTGTCACGACCCGGGTTTTTAAATACATTATTAACCCCGACTACTCGTGATCTACTCTGAAATTCCAGGGGAATTTTTTTCTTTTTTATTTAAAACACCTTTTAAAAACCTTTTTGGAACATTGGTATATGCATTCAAGCCTTTGTGAAATACAAATTAAAATACTTTTAAGTCAACGTTTGCAACTAGGAAACGTTAACCAACGTGCGAAGCAACAGTTTTGAAATACAAACCATAAACGTAAAACTAACTACTCTTAGTAGAGCAGCAAAACTTATGGCGTTTAAACATTTACATGCCCAAAGGAAATACTGAAAAGCTTAGACATGAAACATGTTGAACTGACATAATTTACACACATGAAAATATGCGTAA